>JAVDBV010000915.1:0-11786 GCA_032619315.1 Piper longum
GGTTCAACCGTCGATTCGAGTCGAGTCAGTTCATAGACCGCACGCTGAGTCGAGACCAGCGTGAGTTATGAGCGATGAGAGTCACATATACCAGAATATATGATGATAACGTCGAAGAGATGATGTGAGATGAGTTATCAGAATATATGAAAGTATGCAGTAATTTTTCTTTTTATTGATTTGTTCATAGAAATAGTTTTAGGCCGATTAACGCATTAGGATGCGTTATGGGGTAATTGGGATGGGTTATTAGCTATAAAGAATGTCATCTGGTTGTAGTATTTATTTTATTTTACAGGATTTTTCCTGATTTTTTTTAGATTTTTTTTAGGATTTATTACGAGTTAGAATTATTCTTGACTCGAGTCGGTATCGAGTCAAGTTTAATTTACAAGTTTACCACCCCCTATATCTCATCTCCTTCCCCCAAACCCCCGATACTTCTCTCCACCCTTACCAAGCCCTAGTTGCCGCCCTTGGTTGCTGTCGCCGCCGACCGACGCCGCCCAGCTCGGTCGTGCCGCCGCAGTGCCGCCCTGACCAACCCCGGCCGCGATCACGCCGCCGCGATGCCAGATTCACCCTACGACGCCGCCACCATTTCTAGCCGATTCGCCATCGTCCCGGCCGTGCCACCGCCGCTGTGACACCGACAACCACCCTCACCAGCATTGGGTTGGGCTCATCGAGACGAAGCTGACCCTTACCCCCGATTGCCCCGCCGTGACAGTTGCCGGGAAACTGTCGGGACTCTCCGAAAAAACCGTTAACGCCGAAAAACCGCCGAACTTGCCGGAAGATCGGAATTGCTTTGTTTTCTGCCGAGTTCATCCAATTGAACCTAATCGAACGTCAGATGCCGCTTAGCGCCGAATTCGAGCTCCGACACGTGCAACGAAACCCTAGTCGTCGTCGATTATCGACGACGCGCGAGGTATAATTTATTTAATTTAATTATTTAGAGTTAATGATTATTAGCGCAATATATTAGGATGTTATGATTAAATGATTGATGTATTATGTATTTTATACTAATAAAAATATGGATGTATGTGATGGTGTGATATTAAAATAAACACTAAATGATTAATTAGGTAGACTAAATAGGTATTGTAATTTAATGCAACCTAGATTAGGTAAACTTGTGTTGATTATTATTGATGTATGTTGATTGATGTGTGATTGATGTGTGTATGTTATAGGATGTGTGAATACATCATGAACGTGCGTTAGTATTTAGTTTTGATGTGTAGGTACGGAGTAGGAGCTTGCCGCCTAGGTGCGCAACCACACTTGGAGCTTCTGCCAGGTCCGTTTATGACTCGCTTCTATTTTACACTCTATTCCATCGTATCTTTGGTTTTCTACTTGCAGGACAAATTAAGTGGCGTTTTATTAGATCTCATTTAACTCGGGCCATTTAGCCGAACATTTTTTCGAAATTAATAACCCTCGAGGATGAGATCCCTCGAGTATGTTTTCAATGAGAGGTGGAAAGAGGGAGGCGGCCATGGCTTCAGATAATGTATGTGTTCGTCTTCGGGTTGATGTTGGGGAGGACCCACTTCATCCCGAGGGATCCTGCTAACTCCGTATTTGAGTTCCTTACACCCAAAGAACGTGGAGGTTTACAGGTACTGTTTAGTTCAGCGCATGTCTAAACTTGTGGTTCAAAGGGTAGTGAAGGCGACTGCCTGAGAGTACTCGGCCTTCGGCTTAAGGCTAGGAGTGATGTGGAGGACGTAGAAGGCTGAGATGAACGAGAATGAGATTTGATGCAAGACGCAATAGATGAGATGGCCAAGGAAAGAGAATGAGATGAAAATGGGGCGTTGTCGACTCGAGAGCGACGGCTCCCATTAGTGCCCTTGTGAGAGTTTTTGAGGAAGTATATGATGTTTTTATTCAACATAAGGGTTAGCTCTCCTGTGCCAGTTTCATATTAGTTATTTTTCGGACCGGTAACACTCGTTACTGACATGTTTTCGACTATATGTAGGTGATAAGTGTGAGATGGATGCGCCAGTTTGGACGGAGGAGCAGCGAGGTCTCTTGAACACACATGTTTACTGATTGAATGTTTAATATTGTGTTTATGATTTATTTACATTGAAATTGACTTGAGAAAATGTTAAGAGATGATAATATGTTGATGATTGAATGCAATGACTCGATGGTATGATGTGAATTGTGGAAAGAATGCATAGGTGGACTGAAACTCAAGCTTGAGAATGAGTACACAGTAGATTATATTATGTGAATGAAATTATTGATATGGATATATGTTTGTATATATATTATTTTGACTTTTAGGGGAGGCTCTGTCCGTTTTTATTCATTTTTATTTTATTTTATTGCGATTGTGTTTGTGTGTGAATTAATTTTTATGTCATCCATGTAGTGGCATGTCAGTACTTTTGTTCATTCATCCATACATATAGAAAATTGTATCTTCATCTTAAGACGCCGAGAGTAGATCCGGGTTGGCTTAACCGAATCTAGTAGATTAACGAATGGTTCGGTCGCCGGTAACATTTTCTGGTCGGTTCACGAGTGAACCAAGTCGGGGTGTTACACCCACCAGATCCTCTCCCCCTTGCCCCCCACCCAGCCCCCCATCGCTCAGTCGCTGCCTGTGCTGCTCGCCACTCTCCGTTGCGCCCCGTCCTCCCCCGCCTCGTCTATCGCCGTCTTTTAGAATTGGCCGATTTTAGAATCGGCTTATATTGGCTGATTCATTGACTGATTCGCATGAAGACTGATTTAGCTGATTTTTTTAATCGAAAAGCCTCTCATCCAATTTAAATTAGCAAATTTTTACAACTCAGGTATCAGCAAGGCTGTAAATGACCGATTCACATGAAGACTGATTTAGCTGATTTCAAGTAGAATCGGCCGATTTTTGTAAATCAAGTATCAACAAGGCTTTAAAAGACTTGGTTAATAACTTTAACCGTTATCGTTTATTGACTTTATGACCATTTATTGAAACTGATTTTCCCTGTTTTGCCGCCCCGTCTATCGCCGCCTTCCAAAATTGGCTGATTTGAGAATTGGCTCGAATGGGCAAAATTGTCTCAAATCGGTTGGTTCACAGACCGATTCATATGAAGACCGATTTAGCTAATTTTTTGAATCGAAAAGCCTCCAATCTTATTTAAATTAGTCAATTTCGAGTAGAATCGGCCGACTTTTGTAACCCAAGTATCAGCAAGGCTAACCGTTATCATTTATTGGCTTTATGACCATTTATTGAAACTGATTTTCCCTGTTTTGCCGATTAAAAAATGGCCAACATATGGTTAGTGTTCATAATTATATATACGTAGTTTTAAGGCCTAAAATTATCCAAGAGTGATGTATTGAATCATTTTGTACCTATCTTAGGAATTTAAACTTTTTTTAAACAGAACTAATACAAATTAGTGCAATTGGGTACTTAATTTTTAGATGAAATTTATATTTTTAAATAAAGTAATTAATAATTTTTACAAACTCTGTAAAACGGCTACGGTGTAACTTTTTTACAGCTACCGTTTAAATTTAACGGTTAATTTTTAAATTAATTTACTATTTTTTATTTAGTGAAAAGTTTTTAACTAATTATATATTATTCAAATTCAAAATTGATAAACTAGTAAAATGAATGACCATTTACTGTCCGTTTTGAAGGTTTAACTATAAAAATATTAACAATTCTCCGGGTGTTACCACTGATCCTCATTATGTCGCTGCAATACTTTTCTACATTTCTGCAATATTATAAGCGCTGCATATAATTTGCATACGGTCTTATTTGCTACATTCCAGCATGTTTAAATAGTACATTGTTGATTAGCTTGCCAGCAGTTAAATTACATTAACATTTCCAATACTACTTTTTCACTAGAAAGCTTTTATGATCTGATCAGTGCGTGTCAAGAAAAGCCTCATAAGGAAGATAAGACATTAATGGCTGGCTCGAGTTTACAATACATGGGACTGTCTCATGCAACTGAGATTGCAGCAAATCATCCAATATTTTCCAGTCATTCGCCTCATCTGTTGCAAGTGCTTCGGGCAGGTTTAAAGAATCTGTTGGAATCTGTTCAGGACTTGACTCCAATATGAGAGGTGGGTTTCTTATTTGTTCCCAAATGGTTTGCGGATTATGATGGGAGTTCATGGCCTTGTTTAAACAATTAGAAGCGTCCAGTCCAGGTGCTTGAGACACAAAATGGCCGTGATCTTGAAGACCATAAGCCACAGAATTGCAATATCTAAAGTTGTGTCTTTCGCTCGACGGGCTTTGCTTCTTGAAGGCTCTGCAAACAACCCATCCTTCTTCCTGCAAGTTATAAGTACGACATATATTAAATTTGTTGAACTAGAGAATTGAACGTAGACATCCTTCATCGTCGTGTACTTTTGGTTGTTAGCGTTATAAATAGATGACGATGTATAGTGCAGAGTGAACTTGCCTGTGGGGGTGCATGCTCGCTTGTTTGAAGTCTGTATTCATGAATGACCCAGTCGGTCTTCCTCCCATTTGGTGCCCTGCCTCTATAGAACACCAAAGTCTTCCTCATTCCTATCATCTTGTCCTTGGATAGCACTACCTTGTCCCTCCCAGTTGCCTTCCAAAACCCGGCTGCTGTTGCTCTATTTGTCCTCGTTCCTGTTGGGTACTTCTTGTCTTTGTGGCTAAAGAAATACCACTCGCTTTGCTCCCCATTACCAACTTTGCACCGTCCTGTATATTATCGAGTAAAGTTGGGTTATTTCATTTTCTCCACTTCTTCTTTATGTAATTGAAAGAGGCCTTACCTTGGAGATCCCATGGCTCTATTCTGTATAGGTCTATGTCTGTGATGATCTCCATGTCGATAATTTTGGAGTTAACCTTCCTAGAGAGATAGTAACCCACAAGCTCCTCCTCTGTAGGATGGAACCTAAATCCTGGTGGTATACAAGACTCTACTTCCATTTTTAAACTCTGCAGCAGCATATAAATAGACTCAGAATGGTTGTTGAATGGAATAAACTTCTCCTTTTGGTCAAGTTGCTAGCGTACTTAAGCTCAATATTCCATCGATTGTTGCTAGCAAGCAAACTAGTTTAGACTTCCACTTTCATTCGAAAAGTAGTAGTACCAATCTAAGAAAATTCATATATATTAGGGAACAGCAAGTTGTGCTCAATGCAATAGCCGTGATAACTGACTATACTATAATGTGCAAGCCACCTATCACACCACCATATAATTTTTTTTCAAGTATATTTTCCTAATTATAGAAGGATGATTTCCATTAGCGTT
Source organism: Piper longum (assembly GCA_032619315.1). Classification (NCBI taxonomy): domain Eukaryota; kingdom Viridiplantae; phylum Streptophyta; class Magnoliopsida; order Piperales; family Piperaceae; genus Piper; species Piper longum. The sequence continues at coordinate 5,297 of JAVDBV010000915.1, forward strand.
TGGTTGCCATGCCAGCCATAGCTTCTTAATTAGGATATTACAACTAAAATATTAAATTTCTCCCTTTACTAATTAAATAGCCTATCATGCTAATTAACCTGCTAATTATTAGTACAGTACCATGGGAAGCAGCTGATCAGTACATAACCAGCCGCGCATAGAGTCATAGACCTTGTTAAAAAGATGATCAGTACATTTTAGTCTCATTATACGTGTTAAATCCTAGAAATCAAGAAACTAGGAAAAGCTAATTAGGTTGCTAAAAAATTCTCCAATGCTACATGATCGGGAAACAAAATCTTAGACGACATACCTGATAATGAAGAATATCACTTGTTTGTCCGATATATAATAATGCACCCGTTTGTTGATGGCTCAAAACTTGGAGAAGATCAAGAGAAGAACAAAACAAATATGGTGATGCAAGAAAGAGAGAAAAAGCTCACACATATATATGAGACAGAGATGCAGGAATTATATAAGCAGGAAGAGTGAATGGCAATGGCAATGGCGGTGAAGCCATTGTTGTAAAGTCAGAGGGTGGCTCAAAAATGTAATTTGGGCGGCCGTGAGTGCAGCCAACCCTCCACCGAATACAGATCTTTTGCTTCTCACTCAAACACCTCTCTCTAGCTCTCTCACTCTATGTACATATATGCCACTAGCCTTCCTTATAAGATAATAGCACCCAACCAATTACCATCATTTTCTCCCTCTTATGATCACATTTACATTGAGCACAAATTGATTTCAAGTTTTCATAATATTGCTGTAATTAATTTGCTAACGTCAATATGAAAACATATGGAGAGCAATGGATTTGCGCTGTTAGTGGAGATAATATGCGAGTGCAACAATCAACCTCTGAGTGTACATGGTCGGCTTGAAATGTTGTCTAATTGGTCCGGGTTTTATGGTTATGGAGATAATATTATCCTATTCGATGAACAGTATCACGGAGCATGCTTCTACTCCTCCCAGTTGGCTGGACTATTTTGCTTGCCCATGATGCAGTAGCCGCATTTGTAGACTAAAATTGCATATATTATGGAAATGATGGAGATTGTTGGGCATGGCTTAGAAGTGAACGACATAGTAGAGTTTGGAATGGATAAAGATTCTGAATGTGGCAAAGACAAAGCTGCCTTTAGGAATAAATGTTTTATGCATACGTTGCATACGGCCATTTCAACATTGACATATTATAGTTCAAGATCCGAACATCTAAATATAATGTGTTTACTTCTCTTCATCAAATATTGTGGGGTGGATTAGTACTAGCACCGCAAAATTGCCAATTTTAAGTAAAATAATGAAATATTTGAAGAAAAAGATAGCTGATTGTGGAGATTTTAACTGAGAAGCTGCAACTAAGTATTTTATGGTGGTCCAGCTCTGTATTTTATGAATAGCATTCTTCTAATCTACACACGTCTGCATGCGATCGAGTAATATAAGGTTGATCTTTGTTTTCTGAAGACAAGAAAAATAAAGACATCATGTGAATGAATTATTTTACCGAGTATAAAACAAAGATGTAGGGGCATCATTTGACCGCACTTTCATGATCCATTTGCTTTCAAGTTGAGAGATATCGCAAGGCAAAATCCTTTCCCCTCTTTCCACTTCATTCGGTTGGTAAAGCCGCTATAGCTTGTGAACGGGGGAAATTAAACAGATATTCAGGGATAACAAAGCAAGCGACATTTTCATGCATTAAAAAAAGGGAGAGAGAGAGAGAGAGAGAGAGAGAGAGAGAGAGAGGAGTGAGAGATTTGAGAGCTTGATGACGCCACATCTGTTCATCTTTACGTTGGCATCAAAATTATCAAAAGTAAATCCGCCCTCAGAGAACCGAGCCACTGGTACCACAGCAGTTCCATGTACTAAGGGAAATGACGCCATAAATAATAATTCCGAGGAAGCCCCCAAAGCAGACGCACTTTTTAGACTTCCATCATCCAATGGCGCAACAAAATATTAATAGGCTTAACAAATGGGCCAGTGGAGCAGGTCGGTGAGTCGGCCCAACAAAGTAACACCCAGCCAACCCACTTCAGCTTGAAGAAAATCTTCTTACAATCCTAATCATTCATTACTAAGCCTTCTTGTTTTCTAATTAAACAGTGTTGCTTTGCTGCCTTTTTTTTTCTGAAAGATACACATCGTTTGCCACCGCTTCATTTACAAACTCAAAAGGAGACAATAAGAATAGTTGACAGAAATTTAAATACACTGCTCGTGATTTTTTTGGTATGAATTGTTGAGTATAATTTTCTAGCCATTGTGATCTCCGTACCTTTGTTGAGATCGTCCACTGTCCATGTTGACACATTAGCATTCGAGTATGACAGCCTGCACATTGAGCAGGTTAACGCATAACAATTAGAACCCAAAACCATTTTCGCCAAACTCGCTGTCGTCCTCATCACTGCTGAAGGATTCCAACATCTCATCACTGTCATCGTCGTCGTCTCTCTCAGGACCAATCTCAAACATCCCTCTTCCACCATCAAAATCTGTATTAAATTCCCCATCATCCTCTTCTTCCTCATCATCATCAATGCTATCATCATCCTCGTCGTTGCTCATAAGGTCATCTACATCACTGTCTAAATCACCGTCCAGATCAGCACCAACCAAGCCATCCCCAATCTCCGACTCGTCTTCTTCGTCCTCATCCGTTTCTGCCCCATCATCTGGGTCTGAATCATCATCAGTAGAGCGCCGGCGACCAATCTCATACAGCCTAGCTGATGATAGCATATCTTCGTGGTCATCCATTGCCACAACACCAATAAATGAGTCCGTAGGCTCTGTTGCAAAATCTAATACACAGCGATCAACTGGTATGGTGGCAATATCAGAATAGTTGACTGCATCAATAGTTCGAAATGCGGGATAAAGTGGATGCCTAAACCGCCGTGTTTGAACTGCAGAAGTTATGTCCTCCAAATTACGACGGAGGATTGCATAAATAACATCTCCGGCAGTATTAAAAGTAACCACCGTTTGGTCCAGCGAAGGCACACTTCTAAGAAGCTTAAATCTACGGAGATCCCACACTTCGGAATTTATGATTATCTGTTAAAAACAGAAAAATACAACTCAGTGGGATGCTTCTCATGCTAAACATTGAAAATTGTCAAGTTTAGCTCATTATCTGTTACCGATACATGACAAGCTAAAACATCAACAGCTTGAGATCATAAAGGAGAACCTTCAAAAACATAATTCATTTAAAAAATGCATGATTCATAAGCAAAAGACACATATAATCCACCGCAATTTCAATTTCATAAATTTGACAGCCAAACAATGTTCAACAAGAGATCCTTGGACATCCAAGAAATGTTCATCATCATAACGTCTAGACGTCATGCAATGTCTGATTAACACAAATCCTGAATAAAATTAGCCAAATCCCAAACAAAGAAGAATGCAAGAAACAACATTAGAAGAAAATTCAATAAACACTGCTTTTATAAGCTTCATTAAAAACTGAAATGTCTATCCACCCACAAAGTATATGACGCTTTAAATATAAGTAGCATCTAGCAATAGCTAAGGAAAAGTAAAGTAGCTCATATAATACAAATCATACCATGTAGTAAAGTTTGCAACTCATGTTCCTTGTTACAAGCTACATGGGAAAAAAAAAAAGAAAAAGTACAGGACAAAGAAAAGTACCTCATTCCCTGAAGGATGGAAACCACCACCACCATAGTCTGTGAACTGATCAAAACGGTGAACTGGACCTGGACCACGCCGGTCCCATAAGACCCCATTCCACAACAGCATTGTATCTAAGGGACTAAAATGTATAAGAGATGGCACATGCCCACGGAGAGGACCAGAAGGTGGATTTGAGTTGTCAGAGAACTTCAAGTCCACATTACCAGTTTCGACATCATACAAAAGAATCTCCTTGTGAGATGATTCCGCTGACAAAGCAGCAAACATAGTTCCTGAGTGACTGAAACGCGCAGCTTTGCACCCATCAAATGAATTCAAAGGTCCAACAGATACTGAGCTGACATCCCAGAGTCTCACATCATAACAACTAGAAGTAATAAGTAACTGAGTAGGGCCCGATGAAACTGACTGTAACATAGTTACTGAAGATTGGTGGCAAGTTTGACTTTCCAAGATATTTCCATTACTAGAGTCAAATATCTTAAGCTCTCCTGAATGGCTTCCAGTAGCGATACGAGCAGAGTCACCAAGAAATGTCATGCAACTCAAAAGAGCAGTGTCATCACGGCATGTACGCCATGGGCGAAATCTGCTGTAAACAAATTGACGGTCTTTACGAAAGCCAAGTGTTCCGCCATAAAGGTACCTGCACTCCCTCCTACTAAGCCTGGAAGTAATATTTGTAGGTGCATCAAAATTCCTGCTGGGTTCAGGACAAACATGAGGGTGCAAAAGAGAAAGTGGAGGTAAAGTTGTAATAGGAGTTGGACACTGCCGGTGCTGATGCTTCAAGTATTGAACAACTAAAGAATCAAGACTGACGCGTTCAGTGTTGCCACCTTGATGGTCAGCAAGAATACCAGGTTGAATAGAAGGAGTGGAAGGAACTAGTTGAGTACTAGGACACAGAATTCCATCTTGATTATCAGGAAGAGTGCATGATGGTGTCCCTTTCATTTCAGGCAAATTTAGACTCGGAGTCAACACAAACCCATCTGATTGCCCATTCCGACAAGAGAGGATTGGTGTCTGACACACAGGGGATTGCACCCCTTGATCAGAAATATTTGAACGTTTTGAAGGCAATGAGCAGCCACTGCCTTTCCCATCATTTAGTTTTCGTTTCATAGGCAGTTGGATTGGAGTCTTCATAACTGATTCCAATTCTAAATTGGATGTGCTGACAGCCATTGATGGAGTTTCCAAAACCAGAGCAGAAGACTGTAAGGTTCGAGGGGTAGAAGCAGTCTTGCTCAAGGAGCGTGTTTGACTTTTCGCATGAGGGCTCAGATTGGATGGGAGAACTAAAAGTTTCTTCTTTGAAAATGAAAGGTTCAACTCAGGTTTTGATCCCGAATAACCATCATCTTTATGAAATGTCTTTGGCACCTCAGAAAGGAAACCACCAGGAGTACGGCCAGATGGCCACTGGAATTGTGATGAAGGAATCTCTTGTATGGAAGTCTGGTGTAGATGGAGTGATGAGGCAGACGAAGATGGCAAAGGTGTCAACCGAGCTTCGTTCAATAGTGCAGCAGCCGTGGTGGTTAATCCAGAGGCTTGCAGATGTTCATGTATAAGAAGCAGCAGTTCTCTAAAAATTGTCAGACACATAGATGAGTTAAAAATATTTGGAAACATTATTTATCATAAAACTAAAATAAAAAAAATAATACCTAGAATGGTAAGTGATAGGAGTTGCAGCAGCAATTGCTGCTCTTTCGATACGTCTTAAAGTGGGAGCAGCAGCATCTGTAGCTGCTAATGTGCTAGCACGACCAGAATTGGTGACAATCTACAAAAAATAATGCAACTAAGTCAAACAACAAAAGCAATAAAAAAACAAAATTATTGCAAACAGAAAAAGACACATATATGTGTAAATATTGGTGAAAACTGTTCGCAATAATAAAACCTTCTAAAGATCATAATACAATTATCAACTGCGTCACTTACAGCAATCAGCTCAATTGCAACCTGGGCTAGTTCGGCTTGCCATTTTCCTTGCTCTGTTCCTGTTGCCTGAGAGCCTGAATCTCGTATAAGTTCAGACAGTTTCTTGCCCACCTAAAATTATTAAATTAAACAAGCAGATCATAATCTGCACATGATCAACTACTACCTGCATATTTTTTCAGACATAAAATAAGTGTTTCCTAAGAAACAATTTACTATTGCAATTTCCTAGCCATCAACCCCCTGCTTTTCAATCATCTAAATAACATTGTTGGTTGTACCAAACTGAGAATAATATACTGTCTACAAAAATGCTCCCTAAAATTAAACATTACATTAGATGGTAACAAGCAAATGGTACCAACTCACCAACATACCAAAACTTTTGAATTTAAATTCCATGTGTAATGGCAAGGGCAGAAGCATAGTGCTAAAATAATTTCAAAAGAGTAAAGCATAAAAGAGTAGCTAAATATGCGAACTTCTTCAAGAATCCACAAACCTGAAGCTTAGTCAATATGTGTGCTATGGTGTTGTCTCTTGCCAACCCAAGCAAGACGCGGCATGCCAGAGCTCGGAGACAATCCAGAGCTGCAGGTGGCGTGAATATTCGAGGATGAAGAAGATGCAATAGTACTTTTATGCCATTGTTTGCCCGGACAGCCTCTCGTGCTTGTCGATAACCTAGTTCTAACTGTGCTGCAAGGCCAGCACAACCTGCACCCTGGCCCAATGTTATCCTTCGATCCCCTACTACTCCAGAAGCTACAGCTGCACCACTGGTGGGCTCAACCTGATTAGGCACCAATACATTTCTCTCTGAAACATTTCTTTCAAG
>JAVDBV010000916.1:0-32820 GCA_032619315.1 Piper longum
TAAAAATATTATATATATATATATATATATATATATATATATATATATAGTAGTTTCTTGTGGAAATTCGTTATGGGCCATCCACCTTTTTATAAATTGCGAATGTGCTTGTGACTTGGTCTTTATTTATGTCACTCTTTTCTTACTAAAATAATGTTAAAGTTGTTTTTATTTACTTGGTTTTCTTGATGTTAATGACTATGTAGGCACTGGCAGCTCTAGGTTTAAAAAGCGGTGGGACACTTCAGCAACGTGCTGAAAGGTTTTTCTTAACAAAGGTAATGGTTGTTTGAAGTATTCTGGTCTGCAGGTAGTTTTATTTTTAATTAATTGTATGTCTTTCTATTTGATCGTCATTCTCATACAGGACACACCTCTTGTGGAGCTAGACAGAAAACATTTTGCAAAAGGTTCTCATGGCTTAGAACATAGTAATGGAGCATTGACTTCAAAACATACTAATTCCTCAAAAGATATTGCTTTGATGGAGGTCAAGATACAAAGATTATGTGAACTGCTAAATGAGGTGCCTCCTAAGTGAATTTTTTATTAAAACTATTGTAATAGTCCTACTCAGAAGAAAGTATTTTTTCGTGGGCTATCTCTTGTCATGTGCTTTCTTTAATCTGCGTTGTTACTTAACAAATTATTTGTGCTTACTCTTCTTACATCCTGTTAAACGAGGTACTTCACTTCAATGAATTAGAATAATTATTGCAGACTACAAATCTTGTCATGATTTTTTTATTGCCGAATGCATTTTTGTCAATGTTTTATCTAAGTTCTGGATTGTTTTCAACAAAATATATGAACATCTTTTCAACATTTTTATTGTCTTTTAAAATTTTGGGACTGTAGAAAATTGCTCAGACAAAGGAGAATGTGGAAAAAAAACAAGCTTTGACATATGAAGAAATGGAAGCAGAGCGTGAAGAGGTAATCTTTTGAATTTTTATGATACATAATCATTTTTCTCATATTAAAAAATATGTATTCCAGTTTGAGGTAGTTGAAGGTAAACTGATTAGCTTTTCTGATTGTGATAATCAGTATTTTTCATAAGCTAAGTAAGCAATTGTCAGTAGAACACTTCTATTAGCATCTGTACTATGTAAATGGACTTCCAGCATTGTTTTAGCATCGTCATGAAGCTTTTGGGTGCTCCTAGCGTGTGGGTGGATAAGTTTATCAGGAACTGTAGAATTATAAGGATGCTATGGTCCTGGGCCATATATTTTAAAATTTAATGTCTTTTTTTATGCAAGATAAAACACAAGGATCAGTATGTATCCCGCATATCATTTTGATTCTTAGGGTTCAGTTTAGGTACAAGTTTTGGGCTTGTTTTGAGATGAGCATGATTGTTTTCTTGATAGTCGTCTATATCTCTCAACATCTACTGTTAAATTTGCTATTATTGGGCGTTATAGGTTACTTTTGATCCTCAGCTTTCACTTAAGCTTCCTTTCTCTTAATTATCAAACAGGAAGAAGTACCAACTGATACTGAAAGTGATGAGGAGGATCAGCAAATCTACAATCCTCTGAAGCTTCCCATGGGTTGGGATGGCAAGCCTATTCCTTACTGGCTGTATAAACTTCATGGTCTTGGGCAGGTTTGTGACAAGTTTCCGCCTGCTTTATTTCCCCATATATGGCAGCAGCTATAGTTTGTCTTTCATCTATGAACGGCATTATTATATCTAGTGGTATGCTCCTGTTTTCTTGAATGTTGTCGGCACTAAATTTTTTGTGTTGTTAGATATCAGTTACTGAACTCAGCATGTAGATGCTGAGATTCAAATCAAAATGCCTGAGTTGTATATAGGTGCTCATGTGAGTGCAATCACTGGCATCCTATATTATGTTGTCTTAGATGACACTGGAGCATGAAGAATCGCCCTTAATTAGTAGTTTTATTTTAAAAACAATGTTTTATTTTCTTGTGGGCGTTCGTCAGTCCAAATAAGAGGGTAGTCAGCTTTTAAAATTTTACCTTTTGTAATCGCATGGATTCTAGATTAGGATCCATGTTCCCAACCTCTTTTTGGGATAATAAGGTGGAAAAAGAAGTATTATTTCTACTAGCTTCTTACCTAGAGTAATCCTCCGTTAACGAGGCAGTGAACCTTTTCTGTGTTGGGCATATAGCTTCGTACCTCCCCATGTAATTGAAACCATGCCTTTTTTTCTGTCATTCTTGTTGCATACTTCAAGTGAGTTATACAAATTTTCTATTTCCTAACTTTGTAAAATTGTAACTCTAATTTAGAAGAGGTGAAGTTTGTGATGTAATTTAAAAGAAGTAAACAAGTCAATATGGACAATGTTCAGCATCTGATTCCATATTCCCATGCTAATTTCAGGAATTCAAGTGCGAGATATGTGGTAATCACAGTTATTGGGGTCGCAGGGCTTTTGAGAGACACTTCAAGGAGTGGAGGCACCAACATGGTATGCGTTGCCTTGGAATTCCCAACACCAAGAACTTCAATGAAATTACATCAATAAAGGTAAGCAAATCATCGGCCATCACTCATTTTTTTCAAGCAAGAGAACTTAAGTGAAGGTTTCTTGTATAGTTATAACTCTTCGTCACTTAGTTTTTGTTTCTGAAGTTGGGTGCATCACTCGTACTTCTGTTTAAAATTCAATTTTTCAGGAAGCTAAGGAGTTGTGGGAGAAAATACAAGAAAGGCAGGGAGTAAACAAATGGCGGCCTGACCTTGAGGAGGAGTACGAAGACAGGGAGGGAAATATATATAACAAAAAGACATACACAGATTTGCAACGCCAAGGACTCATTTAAGAAGGAAAATTCATGCCTGTATTCCCTCTTTTGTGGGAGCCAAGTCAAACAAGTCTTAGTTTCAATGGTTAGTGCTTGATTTTTTCAAGGTATAGTTTCATTTTCGTAGACAAGACTTACTGCTTTATTTCTTGTGTAAGAAGAACACGAATATTTAATTCTGTTACTAAATTTTAGATGCGATCAACAAGATTTCTTGATCAACTCATACAAATTTTCAATGGCTTCTGGGCACCCGGTGCTTTAACAGAGTCAACTGGACAGAGGCCTAAGTTGCCTTTTAAAACCATTACTGGATGTTGTGCCAGGTAACTAGGGCTATAAAATGAGCGAGCAAGCAGACCTCGCCTTGTATTTGAACTCGATTCAAATAGCTCGAAGTTTGTTCAAAAGATCGAACGAGTTTCGAATATATATGTCCAAATATTTTTGTTATGTTCAAGCTCGACTCGAGTTTAAATGTACTTACATTATTAAATTCTAAAAGTTTGCTCTAAGCCCGCTCGGAATCGCCTTGCTTGGTTGCTCAAAATCAGCTCGATTGGGAGTTTGAAATTTGCTCGTGTGGGAGTTGAAATTAGCTCATGTAGGAACTTGAATGAGGTCGTTTATAAATTAAAAAATACATGAGAAAAATATAAATTTATAAAAAAATAAAAATTAACAAAATAATCTATCAATAAAATAGTTTTCTATACTCATAATTCTGGCGATTTTTGGTGACTATTACGGCGATGGTTATAGTCGGGATGTAAGTGTTGTACGATATCGTTGGCACTGGCTCAATAAGTTCGACGCGTCTACAATATCGATAAGGTCGGCAAAGGAGGTGGATTGCCAAAAAAAGGGTACAACAGAGGCGGCCGATAGTGAGGTGACGAGATTCAGCCAGGATGGGCGGCTCTGGACTATACTCCGGTCGGGGAAGGTCGATGACGTCGAGGTGGCGATTGGATGGCAGCGGCGATGATCACCGATGGCGATATCTGCGACAGGATCGCAGTGCGCTCGCGGCAGTTTGTCGGGTCGTGGAGGCTGGGCAACGACCAAACGGGGATGGAGGTGAAGTGGGATACTATTGGCACCGCTCGGCGAGCCCAACTCGTCTACGACATCGACAGGGTCGGCCAAGGAGGTGGCTTGCTAGAAAAAGGGCAAAACAGGGGCGGTCAATAGTGGATGACAAGATCTAGCCTGGATGGGCGGCGCTGGGTTCCACTCCGATCAAGGAAGGTTGGGGAGGGTCGACGACGTTGAGGCGGCGATTGGATATGGGCGACGATGGTCGATGGCGGTGGGATCGACGATGGGAGCTCATGGCGGCTTTGTCGGGTTGTGGAGGCCGAGCGATGGCTGGATGGTAGGGGGAATGGTTAGTGATGTTTTGACGGTGACTTGTAGCATCATTAGGCGTTGGTGCAATGGCTGGAGGCGGTGTTGCGACGGAGAAGGAGGGTGGCGAAGGGTAAGGGGAGTAAGAAGCGTCAGGGGAGTTTGGGGAAGAAATGGGCTGGTGGCGATATTGTAAATAAAAGTTGATTCGTTTCGACTCGAGCAAAAAATAATAACTAACTTGCAATAAATCTTAAAAAAATCCCAAAAATGGAAAAAATTCCATAAAATATAGTACATACCGTAACAACACAATGACATATTATGTATATTATTATATTATATTATCGAGTCGAGTAAAGTCAAATATTATCTTACTCAAACTCAGCTTGTAGGATTTTACTCAATAAGCAGCCCTACATGTAATTATTTCCAGATTGAGGATAATCTTAAACGGGATTTTTAAACTTTATATATACAGTTGAATCCATTGTACAATTACTTATAATCAGTTATTCTATCGCTAAAAGAATATTGAGATCCATTTCTAGAGTAACTCGGGACTCTGAATTGCAATTGGGCATTGAAATTCTGCACCTCCAAGTTAAGGGAAGATGAGTGATTAGAGGGAGGCACACCTGTGTTTCAGGACTTAATAAGCAACAGGTGTGCAATCGGGAAAGATTCCCTAGTTTATAAGTATACAACCATCGCCCAAGAAAATAATAGTAATAACTTTATTGGGCTGAATCATCTCTTTTCGTTAAAGAGGCTAAGTTTGTTTTCTCATCGTGTTTTAAACTTTCTTTTTCGTTGTGATTGATTTTGGTCCATGACAATTTTACGGGTATTTACTTTATTTAAAATTATTATTATTATTTATTATTAAGAAAATATTAGAATATAAATTTGTCCTAATTAAGAAATTTTAAAATATTGATAAATTTGAATGTATTTAAAATTATATTACTTGAACTAAAATTTGTTAATTAATAATACATAATTAATTTAAATTTTTACATATTTGTATTTATTTATTTATTATTAAAAAACTAATAATTATAATTCTATTTGAATTAAAATATTTAAAAAATAAATTCCATTTAATTGTTAAATTTTTTTACTTATTAAAATTAAAATCACTTTTAAAATTTGTATACAATTATATATTTTTGATTGAAAATAATATATTAATATTTTAAAAATAAATTTTATTTATAATTAATAAGTTAAATGTACGCCAAAACGTGAGCGTGGAACTTTAGCTAGCTCCTGATAAAGGATGATCCGAGTACAAAAATTGGGAAATTGATATCAGGCAAAAATTTTCTTTCAATAAAACAATGATCAAAATTTGGTGTATAGTATATACACATTTAATTTACATGTCATTCTTTGTTAAAATGCAAATTTTCAAGCCTCAAAAAAATGGCCTTGTCCTACATCTATCTATTCTTACATTGCGCTAATCTAAGGAGAAAAAAAGTGACAATAAGGGGAAAATCAGCAATGAGAAGATTTTACACTTAAATGGTGAGTAAGCCGCAATAAAAATTCTTCTCTTCTTCTGAAAGGGCAAATAATGTAACGCTGTAAGGTTCCTCTAATTCATAAATAGCCGGCAATTTGAAGCTTTACAGAGACAGGGTACTTTGCAATCTTCCGAGTCATCGGAGTCAAACAAGTAGTCGTACCTGTAAAAATCCAACAGAGACGGAAATATCAGAACCAAGAACTGCAATTTTATAATGCTAAAGCAGCAAACAATAAGAGGAACTTACGTTAATTCGTCTCCTGCAGAAACACTTCTTTTTGCTATAAGTACTATACGAGACTCTTCATTGCCCATGCTCATGATCCTTGCATAGCAATTTGGCATGCACTGTTACAAGAGAGTAACACTTATGTTGATAACACAAATGATTAATATCTTTTCAAATAATTGTTAGGAACAAACTACTCACAGAATGGTTAATCAATCGTGCAATGTTCCCTTTCACGGTGGCATCAATCACAACTTCATCACTTATCTTAAACAACTGCAGCAGAAAATTCAGACAGCACTTAAGTCAGTTGAAGTGGTAAAATTCAAATATACTGTTTCAATGTCATGCTCAAAAGAGTTAGTTACTGAGATAATATATCAATGCATGCACATGCAAGTTTCACTCGTGAAGAGAGGGAGGAAAGGAGAGATTGAGAGAGGTAGCAGCTCACATAGCAGTCCTTGCCTTCTGACCGGTACCTAATCTCTCTCAGATCTGCAATGCTGCGCCTTAACCGCTCACCTCTATACTCGAGAATCTGCAAGACAGGAAGACAACAAAAAAATGAGTAGATTCATCAATCAATGTTTTAATTCTTAACTACTCATTCAGGCATCCAAATTTACACACAACCGTCTGCAACCCATTGAATTAGGTCTAGCTTCTCTTAAATTAACACAGCCTATAATACAGCCGAAGAATATGTAAAGGCATCACAATAGAAAAAAACTAGCATTGAACAAATGCTGAGAACATAAGGTGACCGTTTCTTTTGCTTTCTCCAATATAAAATTGATGCCGTGCATGTCCAATTTATGAGGCTTATTTTAGGAATGAGGCCTTTACAGAGTCTTATTTTAGTTATTTTACATTAGTTTCCTAATTTGATTTCATTATTTTACTTGCCTAAGGAGTTTTATTTAAGTTTGATTTGCTGAGTGAAAGTTTCCTTGTTAGAGTTTTACTTTGTTTAGGAGTTCCTTTCATTTATTTCACTTGTTTTAGGACTTGTACTCTTAGTGTTACTTGTCATGAAAGAAGAGAAACTATAAATACTCATGCAATTGGCCAAAAGCCTCAGTTTTCAGTTGAGTAATAAAGTAATTCTTCTCCCAAATGTGCCCAGGCGACACCAACCCTTTTCTTCTATTTCTTTTTCTTGTTTTGTTGAAACTAAATAATCTAGTAGTTTAGCATAGGAAGTGCGTCAAAATATCCACCAGGCGACTTATCATGAGCCAAAGTCTCAACTTAAAAACCTGTGCAATGCAGAACATCATTTTAAGCAAAAAATAGCAGATGTAATCCAAGCAGTAAACATAAGCATGTGTAAATGGCAACAATGATGTCAATCAGCCTTTTTACGACCATTAGGATGAATGTAAAATCGAGTTGCTAAAGAAACAACTTTTAGAACCACAAGCTTGACAAAAATTACCATCTCTCCTTCTTGAATACTCCTCCGTGCAAAGAGGCCCCAACCGTGTATCCCAGACCTCCCCCAGCAAACACGTCTATTTTCAGTAATCTGTGGCAGAGGAGCACATTTGGATAACAAAAGCAGCATAAATAGATAAACATTTATTAGTAAGGCTTGATTAGTACCTGCAAATGGTGTAATCGCTCCTTTAATGTAGGAAAACTAGGCATTTCTTCCTGTAAGATCATAGTAACATAGTCTGGTTAGTCCACAGTCAATTTAAGGGTAGATATCAAAAGAAGACCTGAAACGTGCTTACCTGGGAAAGAGTAAGGCTTTCAACAGCAGCCAAAGAATGACAAGATGGTCCTGCAACTATGTGAGCCATAGTCTCATTTTGCTTTTTCGTGGAATCCTGGTAAAGAATTTGAGTATTTATATATCATAAAAAACTAAAGGAGCAAGAACGTTTAAAATCAATCACTGGAGAGGAGAGTTAGAAAACCAAAACAGAAGTTTAATCTTTTAAGAACTTAATTAATAGAACCCAGAATTAAAATTTAAAATCATTCAATTTCATCTTGATTAGCTTTGTTCAAGAACACTGAGCATCTAACACTTCATATCATGCCAAATTTTTCTTATTATAAAGCATAAACCAAAATAACTTGACCCCCAAAAGCTCTAGCTGAATCAAAACAGCCATTATGAACAAAATTTCCACCATGAAATCGACCAAAGGCAACAATTAATATTAAAGTTATGGTTAAAAAAATAGATGTTGCAACACAAGAAAAATCCTAACAAATAAAAATGATAAATGAAAGGAAATGTAGATGGCTCAAAACAATAGATAACATGCTATCATGTCCTCTACCTTAACTCTTAGCTGTTCAAGCACTCGACATCTAGCAGCAGATGGTTCAGTTCCAGGTTCTGTCTGTTGAAGCCATATTTCAGCTTGTGAAGTCCCCACACTCTTAGATGTTACACTGGCAGAAGCAGTTCGCTTTTGCCGTCCTTGGTACATATTTGTGGAGATCTCTCCACGTGGAGTTTTGATGACTACGGCATTGTCTGGGTCTGGAGCCCTGCAGAAATCCAAGCATGAGATGAAATATTAAACAATGATAACATAGATGACATAAACAAACCAATCAAAGAAATCCATTTACCCATGAAAAGAGCAATATGATATCATCTTTGATAACTCTCTGCCATTCTTCACAATACAACGCAACTGAGAATAAAAGCATCACATAAGTGGGGAAAAAATGTAAAGCAAACGAATTTCTTTACCCCTTAACACAAGCTACACATTCCATACTCTGCTAAACCTCTTGACAAATGATGTCATTAGATTTTCAGTTCAAATGCGCTAGATAAAGTAGGTAACTTACTTCCATTCGGAAACCTGCCCGTGATGCACACATTGCATGGAAAAAAGTCGAACACTTGTGACATTTAGTGCAAGCCCCATGAATCTGCTTGCAGATTACACATACCTAAGCATCAAAAAAATCACGCATTAAAAGCATCCATATAAAACAAGCCCTCAGAACAAAATTTGCAAACTTGAAACGTGTTAAGCACTCATTGATATACCTCAAAAAATGAATCTGGGGATATATTCAGAATTCCTCTAGCAGGCTCCATCTTCTCACCATTAGCAAAAGCTACTTGAGGTTGAAACCAAGCACACGTCACATGAACCCATAACGGATCAACATCTGCCGGCTTCAAAGCACCTCCTGTTATAATTTTCAATGTCAACAAAACTCCCACAAATATATGCAACATAAGAAAGTCGAAAAGCAAAACTCATGTTATTGCCCAATCAATCATACTGAAGAACCACCCCACCAACTAGTAGAAGAGATTCATACTCAAGCAGTCGGTACCTTTTACAGGACAAAGGCAGCATTCCCTCTTAATGTCAGGGGTTTCACATGCTCTGCACACCCAAGATGTAAAATCAGATACCCTCCTAGCACCGTAACATTCCTGGTGGACTGCAATTTGGCATCTGGGAGGAAGCAACAACATAAATCATTTCCAGGTAATTAACTTTGTTAGAAGTGTAGGATATTATTGATGATGTCGTGTTTGTTTGTTTGTTAGGTGTTTGTTATTTACATGTTTGTTATGTAGAGTAGTTAGTTTTTTTTTTGATAAAGTAAAATTTCATTTCAAGAACCCCGAAGGGGCAAAGAAATACAAAGGGGAAAAGGGCTCTAAGAGTCCTTATAGAGTTACATCCAAAAGTTCATAAGGAAATCACACTAATCAATAATTTTTTTCTGTACTTGAGAAATAGAGTAGTTAGTTTGTTAGGAGATATTGAAGGATACTCACAAGAGATTCTCCATGATATTGTGTACCTTATTGTAACTGTTTGATAATATAAATAGAATACTCACGGTGACTCAAATTGAGTCACCTTTTTCCTAACATAGTATCAGAGCAAATGATCCATTTAGGACTGACTTTTCTATTGTTTGTGTCGCCTTGTATTGTGTTATACTTGTGGTGAATCATTTCAGATTCCCACAGTATTTTCTGTTCTACAGATCCTTGTTGTTGAGTTTGAATACTCCAACATTCATATCTATTTTATTACCTGCCCTTGCCTTTGATCCTTGTTGTTGAGTTCAATTACTCCAACATCTCTTTCATGGCGAAAGAGGAAAAACTAAATGTCATCTCTAATGCATCTTCTTCTATTTTCATTACTGATCATCTCTTAAATCACTCCTTCATAACTTCCACCAAACTGTCTGGCTCAAAGAATTGCCTCCCCTGGTTTGCTGCCATTCAAGCATTCCCTGTCTCGAAAGAGAAACTCAAGTACATTGAGGAGGAAAAGCCGGAGACTGCTAATGCTGCTTGGGCAAAGGATGATGCACATGTGCGCTCTTGGTTATGGAATAGTATGGAGCCATATGTTAGCTGTGAAGTTATACTGCTGCCCACTGCACATGTTGTCTAAACCTGTGTGAAGGAAACCTATGGACAGGATGGAAACATACAGAGGATATATGAGTTGTGTGAGGACATCTTCCTCACCAAACAAGGCACTCGACCCTTTGTGTGAGGACATCTTCCTCATCAAACAAGGTACTCGACCCTTTCATGAAGTTCATAGTTCTGTGAAGTCTAAGTGGGAGGAACTTAATTTGTACCAGTCATACCCTTGGGACCTTACCACATGGAAGAAACAACAGGAGGAGCTCAAGGTGATTTCCTTCCTAGCAACCCTTGGTCCTCAGTATGAGTCTACCAGGAATCATCTCCTTGATGGGGATGATTTACCTACCCTCAATGCCATTTTTCTAGACTCTCAAGGATCTCAATTGAATCTGATCAACTTGAGGAGAATGATGGAAGAATGGCTTTATCAGTCAACGCTCATACCCAGTCCAATCCTACAAGAGGAAGGGGGAGAAGTCAAGGCTCAAGTGGCAGAGGAGCTGGTCGTAGCATTGGAAGAAAGGAAGATAGATTTTGTGACTTTTGCCAAAAACAAGGTCACATAAAAGAAAAGTGTTGGAAGAAAAATGGGAAGCCAGAGTGGGCCACCAACAAGGAGTCGACACCTGATGTTAATGCTTCAACTTCTGCCCTAGCTGCTGATTCCTCCTCATCTCCTGCCGCAGGTATAACTCTTAAGTCATGATGACTTTGATCATCTCCTGAAGATGGCTCATACAGATCCATCCCTACCTTCGGCTGCAAGTGCTTCTTCAGGTATATTTAATATATTGGTGACTTCAAACAGTTTCTGGCTAATTGATTCTAGAGCTACTGATCATATGACAAAGTACTCCACAATTATTTTCTACCTATTCTCCCTTTAGAAGTCCTCTACTAGTAAGCCTTGCAGATGGGAGTAAAGTTCCAGCAATTGGTAAAGGACAAGTGGTCATCAACCCTAACCTTGTATTACAGGATATATTACTAGTCCCCTTTCCCTGAGTCTACTCTCAGTTAAGAAATTGTGCTCCAGTGAATTGTGTCGATTCCTCTTCACTTTTATGTGTTGTGTGTTTCAGGATACAAGGAGCAAGGAGATTGGATGTAACTTAAGTGATGGAAGTCTTTACAATCTGCAATCTGTCAAGTGTGGTTCACCAAAAGTAAATCAGGGATCATTGCCATCAACAACTTTCGAGTGGCACATTTTACTAGGTCATCCACATGTCAATAAGCTCAAGTTTCATGGTGCCTTCTATTAGTAGTATGTCTCAATTTAGGTGTGAGTCTTGTGAGTTAACCAAGCACAATCATGTTTCTTTACCTGTATCTGCTAGATCTAGGTCGAAAAAATTGTTTGAAGCCATTCATTCTGAAGTTTGGGGCCCTGTGTCAGTCCCTGATCATGCTAGGTTCAAGTATTATGTATTGTTTATCGATTAACACAGCCTTATGATTTGGCTATACTTAATGAAAGAAAGAATTGAAGTCTTTTCCAAATTTCTGTCTTTTATCAATGAAATTAAAACTCAACACTCTGCTGTTGTTAAAAGATTCAGATCAGACAATGCATTAGAGTATACTGCATCTAACTTCAAACAATTTTTTGACTCCCAAGGCATCATTCATGAAACGTCATGTGCATAAACCCCTAAGTATTAGCATATCCTTGAGGTTACTAGGAGTCTTATGCTACATATGTCAGTTCCAAAACATCACTGGCCCGATGCAATTCTCACGGCTTGCTACCTAATTAATAGAATGCCTAGCACTTCACTTGACAATGCACTACCCTTCAAACTGATATTCCCTCATCAGCCCCTATTTTCTCTTCCACCTAAAACATTCAATTGTGTATGTTTTGCACACATTCTACCTCTTCGAAAGGATAAACTTTCAGCCAAGTCAGTCAAAATGTGCCTTTCTAGGTTATTCGAGTCATAAACAAAGGGTATGTTTGTTATAACCCTTCCCTTCAAAGAACCTACATCACTATGGATGTTACCTTCTTTGAGTCAGTGCCCTTCTACTCATCTTCATCTACTCCTACACAGCTCACACAATCTCCTCCTATTCCTGCCCCCATCCTAGACCTACCAAGCCATGCACCTCACAAGTATGCAGATCCTCCTCTCATATAAACTCGAAAACCTAGAGTTGAACCCTCCACAATAGTAACTACTTGTCCTCCTGGTCCTTCCTTAAGATTTGCTGACCCAACTATAGTATATACACGCAGACAACAAAAGCATCCCCTCGCTTATGCTGATCCATCTTCTTCAGATCCATCTCCTGATTCAGGTATGACACATAGTAACACATCAGTTCTTATGTCTCATGACACAAGTGATTGTTTACCTCAAAGCCATGTGGAGGCCATGACTGATCATAGGTGGAAACAAGCTACGGATGAGGAGATTCAGGCCCTTCATAAAAGCCACACTTGGGACTCAACAGGCTTACCTAAAGGAAAGAAAGTTGTTGGGTGTCGATGGGTATATACCTTGAAACTCAAGGCAGATGGAACATTGGACAGGTTCAAAGCTCGGCTTGTAGCTAAAGGCTACAGCCACACACTTAAGCTAGACTATACTGACACATTTTCTCCTGTAGCTAGGCTCAACTCCATGAGGATATTATTCACCTCGGCAGCTAATCATGACTGGCCTCTTCATCAATTGGATGTATCCAATGCCTTCCTCCATGGAGACTTGTTAGAAGAAGTCTACATGCAGCAACCTCTTGGCTTTGTCTAAAGTTTGTCTCCTTAGGAAGTCAATTTATGGTCTCAAACAGTCCCCTAGAGCCTAATTCGAAAAATTTAGCACTACTATAATAGAATTTTATCTTTTGAAGGTGCATCTCAAATTACTCAGAGTTTGTTAAGAGAACATCAGTTGCTCTTTTGGTTGTTTATGTTGATGATATAGTGATTTTTTGCAGTGATATTGAATGCATACAGCAGACTAAAGACTGGTTAAAATCCAAGTTGCACATCAAGGATTTGGCACAACTCCATTACTTCTTAGGACTCGCAGTCTTGAGAAATAAGCAGGGTATCTATCCCAGCCAGAAGAAGTATGTCATTGATATTATAAAGGAGGCAGGTCTTCTACATGCCAAATCTGTTGAAACACCACTTAAATTTGGAGTTAAACTTCAGGCAGTAGACTTATGGCAGATGCAAGTAGGTATAGAAGGTTAGTAGGTAAATTGAATTACCTCACGGTGACTCGACCAAATCTGTCCTTTGCTGTAATCTTAGTGAGTCAATTCATGCAAAGACCAAGGCTTCCTCACTGGAGTGCAGTCATGAGGATTCTAAAATACCTTAAAGGATGTCCAGGAAAAGGGTTGTTATATACTAAACAAAAGATAGGCAATATGCTGGATATTCAAGGGTTTGTGCACGCAGATTGGGCAGGATCACTATCTGATAGGAGGTCTACTTTAGGATATTGTATTGCATTAGGTGGCAATCTAGTTGTGTGGAAAAGCAAAAATGCAGAGTGTGGTTGCTGGGTCATCAACCGAAGCCGAATATAGAGCTATTGCCAAAGCAACAACTGAGCATGTATGGATGAGATCATAATAGGAAAAATTGGGTTTCTCTATTCCTGGAGTTATGAAGCTTTGGTGTCATAATAAAGTTGCAATACATATTACAAATAATCTAATCTTTCATGAAAGGACTAAGCATATCGAGCTAGATTGTCATTTTATTCGAGAGAAGATGAAAGATAACATTATCTCTTTGGAGCACATGAGATCTGAGATTCAAGTGGCTAATATACTGACTAAAGCATTGACTACAACTCGACATCAAAGATTGAAGTCCAAGATATGTTTGGTTGATGCTCCCTCATAGCTTGAGGGGGAGTGTTAGAAGTGTAGGATATTAATGATGATGTCATGTTTGTTGTTTGTTTTTTGTTTGTTAGGATTTTGTTATTTACATGTTTGATATGTAGAGTAGTTAGTTTGTTAGGAGATATTGAGGGATACTCACAAGAGAAACTCCCCGATATTGTGTACCTTATTGTCACTGTTTGAGAATATATATAGAAAGGAAAATACTCACGGTGGACTCAATTTGAGTCACCTTTTTCCTAAAAAACTTCATTGTTTTTAAATGGACAGCCACAATTTGTTAGATACTTCCACAGACATTACAAATAAAAGGTAGCTCTTTAACATTGGCATTACCTATTGCATATTATGATTTTATTATCATCCCAGTCTTCAACCCATCTACAAACTGCACATCTCTCCGTTGTCCATTTAGCATACACTGGATCATAGTTCCCTGTAAAATTCAAAATTAAATTTTTGTCCGGCTAAAAAATAAGAAAATAAAAAATAATTAATATATGCTACATAGTTTATCACGCACAGACACACCAGCTTTGACAATGACAACACAAAAAATTTTGCCATTAAAAAGAGAAAAACAAAAAGAATAGAAAACAAAAACAAATTGCTTACTCTGCAAAGAAGAAAGCAATTTTTGCTTTCGCATGACAAGTGGGAGCTGCTGTGCAGGGGTTGTCGGCATATGCCAAAAATGTTCTGAAATCTGCAATTCAGGCATTAGCAAAAGTTTAGAACAGGATATACATACACTCAAAAGATCTATCTGATGACAAACAAAAAAGACATAGCCAGTTATAAAATACAAACTGCACGGAATAACATATTTTTTATTCACTTGCATTGAACAGAGACATCCAGTTCAAAAATTCTTTTAAAAAAAGTGGCAATTAGCACACACAGAGTGGAATCTATTTGGCTAACACTTCATGATGTAAACAACACTATAAAAATTCCCAATTGTATTCAACAAACAATCCAGAATCAAAATACAGCTTTCCAGTCTGACACTGCATTGTATTGGCACTCAAACTTTTCCAAACTGCAACCTCCAGAAAATATATGGAGGCAATCAAGGCTAAAAACTTGAACTGAAGCTGAAAATAACATTTTCGAAACAAAGACTAGATGAAGGTGACATTGGAACTAGAACAATATGAAAATCCAAGAAAACTGAAATGTTATAATGTTCAATAAACATAGAATATAGCAATAATTACCCATGGTTCTAGTAACATCAACGAATTTTTCAATCGAACAGTAAGTTTCCAATTCTTTTTCTTTGAACCTGTGTGCCGCTCCCACTCACTAAGTGTTTGCTTCTTTAACTTGCACACACTGCAATGGCACATTACCCTGGTACAAAAATAACACAACATGTTGAATGACTATGAGGAACATAAAATTTTACATCATCATTTTCATCATCGTCTATTCATTATCTTAACTAGAGCAATGATTTGTTAAGAAATTGCATTTACACTCAACGGAGACAAGAAATCCATGTAAAATCAAATGACAAGTTCTTAGATCACATGCTTATGGAGCGCAAGCCTACAAAGAAAGGTGGGAGAACCGAGAAACTTTGGCAAATTACTGCATCACCTTCCTTGAAAATTATGTTACCAGCAATGTTTCTCACAGTAATTGGCCTAAGTAATTTTAAAAACCTTTCAACCATCCAAATTCTCCAGGTGAAATGATTCCAAAAATCAGACTAAACTGTTAAAAGAGTGGGAAGAAAAAGCTTTATTCATTACTTCCATGTTAAAAATGCTGGTCTTACTCACAGAAAACACAGAAACAAAAAAAAATGGCAGGTATAAAAAATGAACAATGAAAGGGGATCTTTATAAGATCTCCATTGAAAAAAAAAAATCATGTACTTAGATAGTTAGTTTGATAAATGGCATCATAACAAATAAGAATGGATAATTCTCTTCACCCAGACATTTATCTCTTCTGCATTTCTATGAAAACAATTGCTTGAGAACCAGCTATTTATGACGATTTTCTAATTTTGTAAATATAAGTGGATATGGAACCAAGAGTTCGATGTACTCACATATGCGAAAGCGGCAAGTATGTCCCTTCAAACCCTCGGCAAACAACAGCTACTTCAGTAGGAAGTTCTTCCTGGTTGGTAGACGGCCTACAGAAGCACATGAAGTTTAAATTATAAACAGTGGGGCGGCTGAAAAGATGAAACAACACACACAACAATGTTAAATATACCTACCTGACACTTGTCTCCATGCTTCTAGATTCAGATATGTTACAGTTATATTTCAGCTTGCAATCAGGGCAGAAATAATTGGAATCTTTAAGTTCCTGAAGTACAACAGAAAGTTTGATCTCAAAATCACACCTCATGTCAGAAGAAAGTCAAATTTACTCTTTTGACAATGAAGTAAAGGCAATAGTTCTTTCCGACAAATAATAGGATCTAATATTGCACAAAGGGATGCAAACAACTAAAATGTCAACAACTTATAATTGAGTATTCTGTCTTTAATAGCCACTTTTCTACTTTGGTTCAGTTGCTGTAAGTGTAACTTAAACAAATCCTCTTCAAAATTACAATCAGAAAACCAGGGACATACCTAGAGGGTGGGGTGCCTGCTTTGAAAGGAAATGTTATTTTCTCAGTCTACTTAATTATTTACATTGATTTGTTAAAATTTATTGTTCTTGAGAACGTAATTCTGGAAGAACATAATTTAGACCAAGAATTTAACCTCAATCTCGAAAGACAAGTTTTAAATGTGAAATAGCCTACAATTTATAGTTTCCAACCAAAGAAAAAAAGATAGAAGCTAATATTCCAAGTAATAGTCTTTTCTCAACCCCTTTCCAAGTCACTAATCTCAGCAAAAAGATGGAATTTTCCTTTCATAAAAAACCATAAACTTGGGTTAAAGCTTTCAAATTTCTGCTTTGTATCCACATGAAAAGCATTCTGTGTGAATGATTAAGAAAAAATACTACCTTAAAACTTTTGCGGCAAAATTTGTCACAATCTGCATGGACCCAAACCTGACATCCATCACAGCACACCTATATCCAAGAAACATTACCAATTAACTTAGCACTATGGTTCTGGGTTATGTTATGAAGAAAAGTACTAAATGTACTAACTAACCCAATTTCCTTCTTCTGAATGATGCCATATCTTCTTACATATTCCACAATATTGTTTGGCCTTAAATAACTGCAGTTGGGAGTAGTAATGCAAAATACACCACATATAAGACTCAGTTTTTCTTTTTGCTCAAAATTTTCAGTCAAAATGAGTAAGAATCTTAAGATATAACATACATACCCTAGCACAATGTGTACATAAAGTTTGATTTTTGCTCATAAACCTAAGAAAGCCACAACTTTCACATGTCCGCTCCTTTTTCTTACCATGAAGAATGTCCTGTATAGCAATTTTTTTTAGAAAAGAAAAGAGAAAATAATTGAACAAAGTTGCCATCAAACTCAAAGAATGCAATTAACAGCTGCAGTTTTTGATAAATAGTAAATTCATTATCCGAGTGTCTATCATAGAGCCACTCACTAAAGAGTCCAGATAAAGACAACATTTTTGTTTGACGGTTCTTAATTTCCAAGTTTCTACTTTGGCATATAAACTGGCATTTATAAATGATATAAATATGCCACACAAGCAGCAGAAATTATTCTCCAATATGAGGTCTGTTAAAAATGAAAAATGAATGGTGAGCATCCTGGGCCATGAGCTGATACTGCTGGACTATAATTTACTTGCGATAAGGACAACTAGTAGATTATGCATTTTTGCTTTAAAGAATGCAACTAGGTTAACGGACCTTGTAATAACATTGACAAACTGCTTGAATCTCATTTAGCAATTCGTTACCCATTTCCATACTAGTTTGGTCCGGAAATGGCAAACCACAGCTTCTACACATGTTTTCCAGTTCTTCCTTCCGAACTAGTTTATGCTGAAAGTCAAATAGACCGTTGATAGCAAATAAGTTAAAACTATAAAAAAATAATGATAAGCTAAGCATCAACCTTTACATACATTGATGTTAGATATAGTTAATAAAAAATAAAGAAATAAATAATAAAATAAATATAAAAACAAAAATAACTTGACAAAAAGAAGAATAAGCAGAAGAACTTGCCAAGTCCTCTTCGCAAGATTTCTGATCCGAGGGACATTGTGTAAATATAGCACTTTTCCCACATGATCTTAACCCCTCCAAATGGGATCCCCCAAAGCCATGCTCTGCCAAGAATGCTTCTTCTACAGCAATTCGAAATTCGCTGGGCTTGCTCTTGTACAACTGTGTCTGTCCCACAAACCTGCATTAAGACAATAATACAATCACCATATTTTTCTGCGCCCCCAATTCCTACACTCATGCATGCAAAAACTAACCGAAGAGTGACCACAAACCTGTCCAAATACTCTAAAAATGGAAATACCATTCCATGTCTCACCCAACCATAATCCTGAAACAAATGTGGAGGAAGAGCGTAATGCAAAAGTTAAGCATATAAACGACCACAGCAAATCTAACGAATTAAACTACTACCAAATCCTTGAACCCTGCAAACAAACCCACGTAAAAGATCACAGAAAGCCGACACATCACAAATAGCGACACCTATATCTAATGACTCTGACGCCCTCCAACATAATTCTCCTTAAAGCAGATACTCACCCTTTTTTTGCCATCACCAGAGTACCCAAAGAACATGACACAAGCAGCTCCGGCAATGCAAGAGTTGAGAACCGCATCAGGAGCTTGCAACATCGGATCAATCACCACTGCTGGCCAGAAAGGAAAGCTCTTCCCTGGTCTTGCCCACATAATGTCCCCCGCTACGAATTCTTCCAGCCTATCCTTCTTCCTCGCGCAATTCCCCTTGCACAGCCGTTCGGCAGCAGGCGAACCAACACTCCTCGGAGAATCACCGGCCCCGACCAATGGCAGCGATTTATCCACCGACCTCACCCTTGAAGGATAGCCACTCCTATCAGCCAATGTCGCGAATAGATCAAAACTTACGGGGATAGCTTTGGAGACTTTGAGCAACTTCCCATTGCTCACAGCTTCCTGTTTAGGCTTCTTGCAGATGGGTCTCTCCTTCAATTCCATCGAAGCAAACCCAATGTCCAAACCCGACTTCGTTGAAGATTTCGGTTTGTGCGTCTCTTTCTTGCATGAACCAACGAAGCAATCGTTCAGACGAGATGGAAGAACCTGCACCCGCCCCCGCCGCGACGCCTTCACGAGCGGCGACCGGAAGTCCTCGACGAACCCCTTCTCCGTGTCTCCGCCGGGAAACACCACCCGGACTCCGCCGCCGCCGCTGCCGAAGCACCCGGGATCTTCCACGAATTTCCGCCAGCAATCCGCCGGAGGGAACAGGATCTTCCCGCCGCCGGCGTTTCTGAGTAAATTCAGCGCGTACCCTCCCGCCGGCAGGCCGTCCCCGGCGTCGGCGTCGCCGCCGCCGCCCTCCGACTCCCCCGCCCTGCCCCGCTTCAGACCCCGCACCTCCAACCTTGAGTCTCTCCGAATCATCATTCCTATACAAACCCTAGCCGCCACCGAATCAAGTACCCGCCGGCAATGCGTCGGCCACGATCAAGCAAAGCGAGGACCCCTGCGGCGCCCGAGAAATCGTCTCGGACGCCGGCGACGGGGAACTGCTGGAAAATACGAAGAATTTGAAAGGATTCGACGGAAAAATTGCAGCTTTTTTCACCCGGCGAACGAGGAGTTGGAGAGGGCAGCGCCGGCGACGAGGTTGAAAGAGGCGATCGGTAGAAGACGTTATTTTGGGTGCGGGCATAAATGTGGGAAAGTGAGGGCTGGAGACGAAATAGTTTGGAGTTGAGGGTGTCGTGTTCAATTTGGAGTAGGATTAGGTGGAGAAGAAAAGGTGGGAGGTCCGAAATTCCCGCGGGAACCGAAACTCTTTATTTATTTATTTATTTTTTTACTGAACGCACGGCCAGGGTGGGAATTAGGGGCGACGGTTTAACTAGGTATTTGGATCGAACCCTAAAATTTTAAATAATTAATAATAAAATTTAGTTTAAAAGAGACAGATATAAGATTATAAATAATCAGGTTTGGTATTAAATAATAAAACTTTAAATAACTGATAATAAATTTAGTTTAGAAGAGACATATATATAATTATAAATAATGAGGTTTAGTAATAGAATAATAGGTACCTTAATACCTAGTTTTTAAATTGTATTATAATTATGAAAATTAATACCTTATTAATTTTTTAAATTAATATTTATCAATAAAATAACCAAGTATTTAATTTATCTTTGTAAAATGCCTTTTTAATTTGGTTTTACATTTTAAAACATGTATTATAAATTTATAATAGTTTTTATAATGTTAAAAAATATGGCCTCATCGCTAGAAAAAGAGTAGGAAATATGAATTGTCTAATAAAGTCAAGTTTTGCTCACGTTAAGTTTGACATATTCAATTGCAAGTTAGTCTAATTAATTAGAAATTGACTCGATTCGAATTTGCATCAAATTCGAATTAGCTTGATTTTTATTTAATAATATTTTTTATAATTCATGCTAAAAAATATGTATAACAAAAATATTTTAATTTTAACATAATTATACATGAAAAATAATTTAATCATGCATATTTCTATTTAATTTGTTATCACATAGTTGTGTTTTATAATTTGATTATATTTGTGTGCCAAAATTTAAGACGAGTATGGTCAAATTTTTATTTTTTGTATAAAGTATTGAAATTTTAGGCAAGCTCAATTGAGTTGAGAATATACTAGCTTAGGCTCGACTTGTTTGATATCGGGTTAAGTTTAATTGAATTTTTAACAACTCTAATCTAAAATACACTCACTTAAAAATTAAAACAAACCTGCCCATCCAAAATTGGCTATCTTGGTTTGGCTACCTGTCGAGTAAACAAAAATAATGTTTTATTTTTTTATAATTTGGTTTGGGTTGCTTTAATTTCTAATTTATCATAAAACATACCCGACTATCAATTTGTCATTATAATAAAAACTTTTTTTTGGACAATTAACTTAAATTCTCAAGCCACCTAGTAATGTTAAAAATTATTGGTACAAAAATTATATTATTATTATATAGTTAGAATATTCATTCTTTTAAATTTATAATTTGAATAGTTAAATGAGTATGTGTTTAAACTAGACAGCTTATTATAAAAGATTGGGCTTGGTATCGAAGGTAGAAAGATAAATAAAAAATACTTTGGAGTTGGCTGGTAGATTAGGTTTAGACAATCCTTGACTATATCTAATTGATAGTTGTCTCTAAGGATACTAAAAAAATCATTGAGGTGATTGCTTTACTTATATTAAGCTTAATTATATTTATTATAAGTGATAAAAAATGATTATAGTTAGTTGTTATTAATTATATATTTGACTATTTTTTAAATAATTTGTATTATAATATAAATTCAAATTGATTCGGAGTGTTATACATTCTAATTAAAAGTTTTATTTATAATATTTACCTGTAATACTTGCTTTATGTTACAATAAATGTTATTATTTTATAATCTTATAAACTATATTTATAGTTATTATTATAAGGTTTTATCTGCTATTATTATTATTATTAATTAATTAATAAAAACATTTATTTACAAATTCCATTTAAGAAGTACTCAACTCAAATAGGAACAAGTTTAAGATGACTTCGATTTTTCCATCGTGAATTTTATCTTCTTTCTTGAATGAATTATAATTTTACTATTTTTATTGAAATATATCAATTAAACACTTATTTTACTGTAGTTTTGTAATTTTATTTTATCTGAAAAAGTGTCAATTTAATGGTTTAAATATTAATTAAATATATTTAATTAGACATACGCATGTAAAATTTAAACCATAGTTAATAAAAAATCGTACGAGTTATATTTAAAATTTTTTTAATTTATTTATATTTTAAAAATAAGAAATTATATATAAGAGAGATTAAAATTTTCATTGATTCTTGTATTTGATGATTTTTAATATTTTTTATTAAAGTTAGGTTCAAATTTAATATGTTTAAAATTTCTAATTTCGGTGACATTATGCTTGATTATTTTCTGATAATAACTCAATTAGGAAATCTTAAATTATGCATAAAGATTAATTAAACATAAAAATAATTATTTAAAAGAAATATTTTTATTAAGATTAGCGAGGAAAATTTTATTAAAAATAAAAATACTATAATTTTTTATTACAAGTAAAATGATAAAGTATAATACATTATATTTGACTAAAATAAAAATAAACTTAAACACGTTATTACGCGTGATTAATGCAATGTAAAATAGGAGAGTTAATTTTTTTAATTACTGTTTGCACGTGCGTGAATAACTACAATGATTGAATGCAAAATGTGGATGGCTGGGAGAGACCAGATTTTCATTCCTTCGCGAACAAGTATCGGCTGAGGGCGAACCCTTATCGTCCTCCTCATCGGAGCTCCGACGATCGGCCGTCGAGGGCTGCCGGAGACCGACCGCCTCCGCGCCGCCACCTTCGAGGCCACCGCAAACGGACGAATCTGCGTTTCACCCAAGGCAAGTTTTCGGTTGGCTTGCTATGGGGGTTTGTTATGGAAGATTTCTTGATTTTTGGAAAAAAAAGAATTTATTGAATTCCTTTCAGTAGCTAGTTACAATGTTATTTATTACTTAATTTGCGGAGAAAAAGTTGGTTGCTTTACATGCAATAGCTAGCTATAGTGGTGATTCTTTACTTGTCATGGGCTATGACAATACGAAGGCTGTTTGCTTGGTGGAAGCATAAAATTTTGGAGCTTTACGTTGTGTAGCCGGCCAGAATAGTATTTATTTGCTTGTTTTAGACTGAAACTACGTGTTATTGTTCGATTTTGTGAAATTTCTTTTGTTGCTTCACATTTAGAACCAAAGGATAATGGTAGTTCTTTCCTTCTTGTAGCACGATACACATTGGTTGTTTGGGTCCCTTCCTCTAGTGACGATGGTGGCAAAACCTTCGCCCATGACTACTGAAGCGATTGCACTTACGGAGAAGAAAATGGACATGTCTCTAGGTTTGAGCTATTTTAGCTTTAAGGTTTTATGGTGTTCATGCCCTTGACGTGACGAGAGCTTGTTTGAGATACCTGATTCCTCTATTTATTTATTTATTTATTGCAGATGATATAATTAAGATGTCGAAGAAGCCTAAAGCTAAACAGAATCGTGCTCCTGTGAGTTTTCTCTTTCCCGCTCCGATGTTTGGAGACGCACATGCGTTATTGAACTCATATATAATTGCTGGCATGAATAGAGATTAAGTTCCTGTTATTATAACTTGTTTTTTCTTCATTATGCATATCTTGCGTAATACTCACCCACATCATAGCTGTGTAAAGAGGGTGCACGTTTTATCTACTCCAGGTCTTCTTAGACCGTGTATGTTCAGATTGTCTGTCATAGAAATTTATTACTCGACAAATGTGATCTTTATTTTAAATTTAGTTGGGTAATGTGACAGATTTTCGCATGTGTCCATTCTGATGATTTTATTGTTTTCACATGTAAAATTTGCATACTGATTTTACGTCTTCATTTTAATATGACTCTACTGCTGGAAATTTTTAATTTTTCATTCATTGTATATGTCTGTTCATATTTGTGCATAATGTTGAAACTTTTCAGAATAAAAGGGGAGGCTTCCAAGGACCTTCTAGAGATAATTTTAGAGTTCAGAAATTCATGGAATCCAGATCATCACTTAGACAGGTGCTGAATCCATTTCCATTTAGTACGATAGTGTTGCTTCTGCTCATATTTTAGAAAATGCTCGTGGTTTTACGATATGCATCATCTTTCAGGCGGCTCTAGCAAAAAGAAGGTCAAAATTTCAGGATAATCATTTTCCCAAAGCAACTGAAGCTGCAAGAAAAGCTTTTAGCGCTTCTGTTACAAACAGAGGTTATGCTTATAGGAGAACTGCTAATCGAAAAAATATGAGGTGTTTTTTTTTTGTTTGAATGCAGATAATTCCTTTTCCTTTTTTATGTCTAGTTTGAAGTGTGATTAATTTTTGCAGGTAAAAGGACACATGGTTGCACAATTTTGAACTGTTCTGATTTTGCTAGCAACGGGAAACTTGCTAAGTGGATATGTTTCTTGTTGCTAGCAAATGATGCTTAAGTAGCGGATGCTGTTTAGTTTTGTTTGAGTTTGATCTCGTGTATGGCCTTGGGAACTCTGATGGATTGACTTAAATAGTCAATTGATGGTTGGTTTTTAGATGGGTTCTGAACCAACACTGCCAGCTTATGTTTTTCAATGATAATTTAAAAATAAGCTTTCAGATAAGTCGTTAGTTTTGGTTATTTGAAGCTGAAGTTCTCAAGCTGTATAGTGGTCAGATTGAATGCTCTGATTCAGTATTATGTTGTGGCTCTCTGTGAGGTGTCTCAGAATCAATTGTGTGCTCTGTTACTTCCATCCCCATTAACATCAGTTTGAAATGGTGAAGATTTGAACCATGACATAACTTTTGGACATACTTGTGTTGTGTGTGATTTGCCTGCCTGTTATTGTGTGGATCCTTTCTGCAGGGGACTTCTTTGCAAACCTATCAACTGTTAATTAGTGCTACCTGTCCATGTTTTTTGGATTTTGTAAATTTAGCTTTTCAAGGCATGTGGACAAGTGCCCGATAGGAGAAATGGTATTATGAGTTGTCAGCATGGTCAGATGTGATCATCTTTTGGAAAGGTGTCTGCTTCTGAAAATTTGGATTTTATGTAGAGAGGCATGATGTCCATCTCAATTTCACGAGAACTTTTTGCAACTGAGATAAGGGTTTAGCTTTCTTTTCAACAAATTAAGAACGTTGTCCACTGCCTGGTTTCTGAGTCAAGAATTTATTCTATCTGCCAATGAAACCAAGTGGAATTTTAAGGCACAGGATGTGGATTTGGGTGGTGCCTTTTTTATTCAAACGTCATGAGATTCTTTTGGGCGTTTACTTTGTTGATTGTGAGCTTTACCTAACAAGCAGGTCTTTCAACATTTTGTTCAAGTCAGTCTCCTTGAGGAATGTACTAAATGATAAGATTCATTGTCAACTTCCTCACGCTGAGTTGTTTGACCAGTGGAGACATTTCCTAGTCGGAACAGTCATGTAACTGGGATAAACGTGTGTAGGAGTTGCCTTCTGAAGATGGCTCAATAGGAGAAGGGTTTGTTTATAAGTGGTTGGTGTGATTAGGGCAATCTGTGATTTAAAGAGTTTTTACTTCTGGATGGCATGAGAGACTGATGAAGTTAAGCAATCTTTTGGAAGGGGATCCACTACTTTAAATTTAGCTCAAAATGACAGTCAGATGGATGCCAGGAATGTTTGGGATCTTCAGTATTTTTCTCCTTGATTTTGACGTGTCTTGGTTTGTCTTTTTTTTCAAAATAACAACTGCAAGTTATTTATCAACGAGGTAAAATATACCTGAATGTAAAAGGTAAGTTGTCTAGCCACTGAGTTGTTTTAATGTCCAGAGAGTAAGTTGTTTTCGTATTTGGTGAGGTTGTTGATACATACTGAATATTTAATGCATATGATAAGATATATGTAGTGAACACATTTGCAGATAGTTTGGTGCTGTAGATAATTGTGGCTTCATCCTTCAGAGTTGCAGGGCCTGCTGCTAAAAAGGAAGGGGTTTCTGAAGGTGCTTTTAATGGAGGAAAGGTGTGCTCTTTGGTCTTTATTCTTGACTTTCGCTCAGATTCCTGTTTAAAATAGATGTAACCATATATTTTATTGTAGATTGGCCAGCAGAAGCAGAGGCCGAGGACCCTCGATTCATTGTTTGCAAATTTAAAGGAGCAGAGGATGCAGCAGCAGCAGCAGATACAGGCTTCCAATTTTCCTCCCAGAAATTCCCAGAGGCAGCAAGGACAACAATGGGGCAAGGGAAGAGGAGATGGAAGTTTCAGAGCTCAAAATGATCGTGCTGGCAACAGATACACAAGATGATTTGCTCTTCTTCTCCAACTTTAATCATGTCTAAGACTAAAAACTTGGTTAAGCTTGATCTATAATGCTACTCTAGTGGTGCAGCTGTGTGGAACTTGTGCCCGTCATTTTCCACTCATGTTCTTTTCGGTTTTATTAAGGGATTTGTGAATCATACAAGATGTGTGGGGCTTCATCGTTGCGTGACCAGTTTGTTCAAAGTTGCATAATGCCTGTAGTCTTATATCGCAGAATCCATCTCATCGGTAGCCAGCTTTTGCTGGATGTGAAATTAGGGGCGCAAGTTGTGTTTTATTATTGGTTTCAAGATGCCTGTTTTTTGGCCCTCTTACAAAGCCAGCATTTACCCATATCTAGCAACCAATTCCCATTTACTGATGCAACCCTATTTACATGAAGGATAACAATCTTCGACCTTATTTATTTCAGAACAAGAAAATATATCAGAATAACCAGAGATAAGACGGTTTGCTCCGTGGCTGGCCTATTGACAGGAATCTTCTTATCCCGCTGCAGTTTTCTCCTTGCAGAAGGAAGAAAGAGTTTCTAAAGTTTATCTGCACATCATTTTTTTTTCTGGCTGTCTACTTCTCAATGCCTTTGAAACTTCAACTTCTTCACTTCTAGCAAACCTGCCACGAACCCTAGGTTGGCTATCTGCAAGCGCCTTCCTGCAAGCATACTGCAAAAATACAATATTCATAATGAGTTGATGAAGTAGATAAGACTGACCGCAATGTTATGAAGAGAAAATTTAATTAGTTCATCTAATCTCGCTGGTAAGCACCAAAACAGTATTTAAGGCACCAAGGATCATACAAAACTAAGGTCAAGCCTACAGCTATTGGTTGTAATATTCAACTATTAATTCATGTAATTCATCTTCATCTCTTTCCATCGGCGCCATGATCAACATTACCACCACTTATATTTTTATAGTTTGCTAATAAAATATTATGGCAAATTTTTAACTGCTTGTAAAAAGTACCTTGATTTTTCTGCCGAAATTTCTTTTGGACCTTTTGTTTCTGTATCTCAAGAGCTTTTGCTCACGTTCTTCATTTGTCTTTCGCTCAAGCTGATTGTGAACCGTGGGCACCTTGCCTTTACAAAGTGTCTGGCAAAAGAACACTGAAGTAAACACAACATTGAAGGCAACATACCCAGAACAAATTAGGCATTTTCCAGCAAGCAAGAAACTGATCATAACAATATCAAATTTTCATCTTTTAGCCATGATCTAGTTTGTTAAACCTTATGGCTACAGATAATTTTTTTCAACAACAATGCGATCTTTTCCTCTACGAGATTAATTAACTACTAGAACTACTGCCATAACGCAGAATCTGAGAAAGTATGGAATCATCTCTTGTTCCTGAGAAAATATATACACACAACAAGAAATAGAGTGCAAGGCTCCAATTACATATATACCTGAATGTCTCCCTCACTGTAGGCTCTCCTCAGTCCCAAAGCAGCTCCAAGATCAATTCCTCGAATATTCAGCAAATCTGGTTTAACCGAGTTACAGTTAAGCCATTCCATAGACGTCAAACATCCGGAGCTAACACTCTTTTGCATGGTTCCTTCAAAAATCTCGGTTTTCTCAGAAGGTAAATCTGGTTCGGTGTGTAGTCGAAGAAGGTTAACTTCTGACTCCACAGAAAGATTGACATTTAATTCCGAGGAAAGCTTGACGTCAGATTCTTCAAACAAAGACTCTTTATAACCAGATTTTTCTATCAGATCCTCACTGAACATAGGATCACAATGCACTGAGGCCATATCAGCTATTGGTGGAACACCATTTTCTTCTCCAGATAAAATACTGGCAAATAATGGATCCAGTTCCATCAGTGGCTCCTCCAAGATGGTGCTCATTGGTTCAGGAACCATGAAAAGATCTACTTCTCCCAGATCAAATTGTGGCACAGCAGATGTATGAAATGGACTTTCCTGTGAAGTAGATAAATAGGACGTCAGAAGACATTTCAAGCTCACTATCAATAGAACGGAAGTACATAAGGAAGAAGGGTGACTCAGATTCAAATAAAGATCAGCATAGATGTGAGAAAATATGAAGCACCCGGAGCCATAAACATAAACAGGATAGAGTCAAATATACAAGGTGAAAAACTGCATAAACACAAACCGACTCGAGGTGACAAGTAAAAACTATGCTCTCTTAAAATTTGAACTGCTGAACTGAAGAATCATATAGTGGCAAGAAGTTAATACATTAGCTGCAATCAATTAAACATCTCAATCAGCTTGTAAACATTTTTCTTCTGTATGATGAGATTTTAAGTGACCGCACAAGCCTTGTATATTAGTTAAAAGATGCACGGTTTGTTTGTAAAAATATAATACAAACATTTTGATATTAGAAAAATAACTTTTTTAAGCTCAAATTTGAGCACAATCAATAAGGATGAGATGCGAACTAGTAAATGATGGATAGCAGTATACACCATTTTTTTTCCCAATGCATGAACGATCCTCAAAAACTTAATTTGATTGAAATAGAATAGAAACATGAAACTCCACCATTTCCATGTCAAGTTAGTGGTTCAGACAACTAGCTTCCAGCAAAATTTATACTTATTAAATATCAGGTTTGCATTTTCTGACACTCAAACCCCCTATCATCGGCAAAAATGCAAGAAAAAAAAAACTATATCTGACCATGTTATAGATCCAGAAACTAAACACAGCAACAAAGTGAAACAAGGAATTTTTAAAGTCCTCTTTTAAACGGAAAAAAAAAGTACTTCAACTTTTCCTAAGCTTTAACAAGCATTAACCATAGGGCATAAAAGAAACGAAGAAACCTTCCGCATATCCATTTCAGACCTTTTGAAAATGAGCCCAATTCTCAGCATGCAATTGAGGGCCAAAAAGTTTCTTATGAATTTCCATTTTTATGCGTACAATGAAAACACAAAAAGCTGATTACTAATAGATACCCCATTACCCTTTTCTTCCCCATCATGCATCCAACCATAGCAAGATTCCACACAGTGGACAAGATCTTTTCTCACAACTCTTTTAAATATTGAAATGCAAAGTTGAAACTCTATAAAAGCAAAACTTGTTGAGATCACAACTACAAAAGCAAATCAAATAACCAAATATTGTCTATTCTCTAAGAGAAAAAATGAAAGCTTTTCTCATTTGTTCTGCAGAACAAGGAAGCACATCACAAGGGAAGACAGATACTGCAAAACCCACAAACAATCAACTCTGGGACATCAACATCTTAGTTAATACTACGCACACTGATGAAAAGCAATGGACTCAATACAAAATAGAGAAAATCAAAACGAAGCAAAATGGAAAAATACAAGATGCATCTACACTTACCCGCCCATTGATATCATGGACAATCTGTTGCCCAATCTCTTGGGAGATTCCATGGTGAAAATATGGATACACCAGACTTGGCTCTGCAAACATTTTCTTCTATCCCTCTGCTTCTCACCTTTCTGCAACACAAACACCAAAGCCGATGAAGCAGAACAAGATTTTTGCAGCAGAAAAGAGAGCAGAAAGTGCCCAAAGATTGCTCTTTTCTCCGTTCTCTTCACCGGTTGGCCTTGTTCTCAAGCTTCTCTCTTGAATTTATAGATGCAGCAAATAATGGGAACGGCAAAATGAGGACAAGGGACTAAGACCCAACATAAATTCACATCACTGTGTCAGGCTGATGATGCTCATCCCTTTATTATTCTATATTTATCTCTTCACCACCCTCTTCCTTGTCTCCACTTGCCCATCTTGGTATCTATTTCACCCTCCCTGTAAAATTGCTGGCAAAGATTCCTTGTAAATATACTGTACCATATGTAGACTGACAGAGGAGGGGTGCATGCATGGGCATGGCATGGGTGGACAGGTGATTACAGAGTGGTGGAGAAGAGACCTTCATCGGGGGGATTAGCTAAACAGCCTGATGATGAAGTGACTGACTACTACTTAAGTGCTGCTTATTGTGATGGGTCTGTCTCATTTGTGTGACATTTGAATTTGTCTGGTTTCATGATTGGAAGTAAGGAAAGGCTTTGCGGCTGGGATTTTGCCAGTAAACTTAGTAGTCATGGTCATGTAGTGCTTAGTCGGGGTAGAGATGACTAAGAGGGGATTTAGTGACCAACACTGATTTCCATTCATCCAATCACAGATTCACAACAAAAAATTGATAAGAAACAATAAGGTGCTTTGCTTTGCTTTGTAAAAAAACAGAAATAAAAAAGAATTCAAAGTGGGGAAAATTATCTTAGATAATGGTTTACTGTTTCTTGATTGCTTGTTTTCTTAATTTTTGACTCAATCTTTTAGTTGGTGGCTTGCAGCTGCTTCTGGGAACCTAACGATTGCAAACTTCTTATTTTCTTAGTTCTGAATAACAATAATCTTATAAATTGTGCATTTACAAAATTTTAGTGCGACAAACGTGTTTCTTGTAGTTGGACTAGAACCATAGAATTTTTTTTTTCTTTTTCTTTTCTTTTATTTATTGCTGTCGCGATATACTCTGGTCTTCCATTCATGTTTAGACCATTTGTCTCTCAGACTCAGAGAGTGGGAACTTATTCTCCATATGCAAAAATATGGATACTATTTGGCAGTACTCAAGACAAGCACAGAAGCAGGGAGGTAAATCAACCAGTTCATATTTCCTCTCATTTGATGTCTGTTAATGAATTGATCTACTTACTACAACTAAGTTGTATTTTGCTTCATGCCTGTACAAAAAAAAAACTGAATTGGCTGTATATCATGAGTAAAAGTCTGGAAAGCAAGTATAAAGTGGGATACAAGTATTTTCTTTGGAGCATTTATTGGAATGCACCTTTTTTCTATGTACAAGAGAGGTTCTGTATGAAAATTGAAGGCAACTCCAACTTTGCAATTCTACAAGGCACAAGCAAAAAAGAAAGAATGTTGCCAACTTCTATGATTTGAGTCTATTACTACTACTCCATATAAAGAAATGTGCATAACAAGGAAAACAGAAAGATGTTCAACAAATTGAGGGAAAGCATTGTCAGATCCAGCATCAGAATGTTGCTTGGACTGTTCTACCGATCAGTGGAGATGCTAGTTATGTGTACCAATCCCTTCCACCCCTCAGAAATGGCATGAAGAGACATATTACAGAATGCCTATTTACAGCATCAAAAGACATCTAATAAGAGGCTAACACATGGACTAGAGACAATCAAGAGACAAGAAATGTTAGTGAAAGTAAAGAGAAAAGAAGGGAGACACCAACAAGTTCAAGGGAAGCATGTCTGCCACCCATTGTTCTTGTCCAGTACCATAATTGATCAAGAATTCAAGCTTAACACGGCAATGGCAACCGCTTTGGGAGGAGTCTTTGTTCCTGCATATGTAGATCTTGTATGTAGTTTGAATGGGATTCCTCTCTATTACAAACTTTTGCCCCGGGAACGCTGAACTACTTTGCCACTCATGTATATTGGAATCAGTAACTTCCAAAATTCAACGTGGGGAGGGGCCAAAAGAGAAGTTGCAAACCAATAATTCATTTCACCATTATTGCAATTTGCTGCCATGGCCATGAATGTCTCTTTGCAACACTATGAGTAGTCTTATCTCAAGAGTAATTAATTGGTCTCAGATAATAAACAAGAAAGATGGACCACTAACTTAAGAGAAAAAAAACATAGGAAGGTGGAAATATTAAGTGCAGTATTTTCTTAGATTATTTTGGTCACGAAGATGAAATGAGTTCTTTGGAATCCACTTGCCTTTGCCACATATATATTATAAATGGGGAAATAATGTACACCACCTCACTTATAGAGAAAAAGGAATCCCACTAAAAGGGTTTTGTCCCCCTTTTTTTCTCATGGAATTTGATGGCTTTGAACGATTCCAGCTCTGTAAAATTCAACTCTGGGCGTTGAGATTCCATCTTGTGAAAAGAAGAAACAGAGAAACGTAAAAGAAGGTTCTATAAAGAGTTAAGAGTTGATGAATGAATGTTGTATATGTTCTCTTCAACAGTGAAGCTGGTGCAAATAATGTCTTTATGTTCTT
Organism: Piper longum; assembly: GCA_032619315.1. Taxonomy (NCBI): domain Eukaryota; kingdom Viridiplantae; phylum Streptophyta; class Magnoliopsida; order Piperales; family Piperaceae; genus Piper; species Piper longum. The sequence goes on from JAVDBV010000916.1 coordinate 32,275, forward strand.
GTTTTAATAAGAACACCCCATCTTCAATGTAAACGAGGGTCATCGTCAACAATTTAACAATCAAATTCGATGCATTTGTATTGTTGTATGATATTACATTTTCATGTACATTGGTTGATAGATATGTAAGGCATTAGTTCTGTATATTAATGATCATGTGGGCATTGTTGAGACTAGATTAATTAAGATAAACCTGTTAATTACAATAGTTGGTTGATTTGACGTGTATTGGCGTTTTGGGCCGGATCAACTCTTAATTTGCAAGCCTTTTGTCACTTCTATCTTTCACCTTCGAATCAGTTCAGATTCTTTTGGCATGAACCAATAACCTGTTCATGATGAGGCGGATGTTTGCATTCATATTATTTTGCTCTAACACATTATACGTTGACCATACAAAAGCAAAGCTAGCTATGGATGGTCCATCCATACCACATACAAACACAAAAGTGCATCCCAAAGTAAAGTCATGAAGTTCACCAGTCATTGTAGAAAAAACCAAAGGGAGCATAGATCCAAGAAATGGGACTGCCCTTTCGGTGTGGA
>JAVDBV010000917.1:0-17397 GCA_032619315.1 Piper longum
TATATATATATGCGTGGGAAGGGATTTATAAAATATGCCCAAAGGCAACTTGCAGTGGATCTTGGTTTCGAAATCATTCTCGAGGGATCTCATCCTCGAGGGTTATTAATCCGGAAAACTGTTCAGCTAAATTACCCGAGTTATGTGAGATCCGATAAAATGCCACTTAACCTGTCCTGTAAGTCATAAATCAAACATGCAATAGAAAGAGCGTAAAATAGAGACGAGTCCTAAACGGACCTGGTAAAAGCTCCAAGCGTGTCATCGCGCCTAGGCAGCGAGCTCCTACTCCGTACCTACACATCAAATTTAAAAGCTAACGCCCGCTAAATAAATGATGCATCAAACTCATCACAATCAACAAACTCACAATGGAAACATTCATTAATGGTCAAATAATCATAAATATGAAAATAATTATAACTCACCCTATTCATATCAATTTTATTATATTTTTCTAAATTACATTGTAACAACTTATCATGGTCAGACTACCTCATTGGTCACTTAATCCTCATCATTCTTAATCACATCATGTAACCCATCTTTTCATTCATATTTAGGCATTTATCACATCAATTACTCAACCCTAGCATGGTGTCTAACAATCATCAATTCTAAATAATAAACTTGGAGGTAATTATACCTCGCGACGTCGGCATTCAGCGATGGCTAGGGTTTCATCATGTGTGCTTCTCGAACATCGAATTCGGTGTTCGACGGCGTCCGAAGCTCGATTGGGTTCGACTGGATGAATTCAGCGAAAGACCCATCGAATTCCATCAATCCGGTTTTCCGACGAGCTCCGGTGGTTTTAAGGCGGGTTTCTGTGGTTTTCCGACAGCTTTTCGGTGGTTTTTCGGCGGCAATCGCTGGCGATGTCTACTGGCCGGATAGTGGTTGTATGTGGTACCATTAGAACCGTCTCAGAGAACCCGACATATCTGTGGTGTCGAAGTGGTCGACGGAGGCGGCGGCTTGCCAAAAAATAGCAAAAATTGGCCCGATCGGTGGGTAACTAGATCCGATTGATGTGGGCGGCGCTGAGCGGCGCACTGGTCGGGGAAGGTCATTGGGGGGTCGAGGATGGCGAACCGACCACCCGATGGCGACGACAACGGTCACCGACAACGAGAGTTCATCGCTAGGCACGGCGATTCCGGAGTCACGGTGGCCAGGTGGTGGCCGGGTTTGGTTGGGGTGGCACAGCGACACTGCGCTAGGGCGGAGAGGCATCGATCGGCGGCCGGGCGGCGCCGGCAGTAGTGGCGGAGACCACCAAAGGGGGGGGGGACGGCTAGGGTTTTGGATGGAGAGATGTGTTGGGGAAAGAAAAATTAGTTGGTTGGCATACTTGTAAATAAAACTTTACTCGACTCTGAGTCGAGCTGGAATAATTATTAACTCGTAATAAATTATAAAAAAATCAAAAAAATATGGAAAAATCCTATAAATAAAATAAACATAAAAAGATCAAAATGACATGCTCTATAACTAATAACCGACCCAAACTACCCGAAACATGTCCTAACGTGATAAACGACCTAAAACTAATTCTACGATCAAACTGCATAATAAAAAAAAATATATTTCATACTTCCATATATTCTAGTAACTCATTTTTTTTTGCTGTATTAATGACGTTATCATTATATACTTGGTACGCATGACCCCTCATACCTGATACACACGACCAGCATCGGCTCAGTATACGTGTTCTAAAACAAACTTGACTCAAAATAGTTGTCGAACCAATCGGTTCTGAATATAAAACCCTAATTTGAATCGTGGGTTGTTCAACTTGATAGTGCTAGCGAGTATCGGTAGCGCCGAGTGGTACGTGATGCTGGGTTCCATAATAGCGGTATTCTAGAGCGGTAGGGAATTCCAACGATGCCCGAGAATCGGTGTGGAGCGGTACAAAATTTCAGTATTGGGGGAATTCCAGCGGCATTAGGAATCCTAGCGGCACTAGAAATCCTAGTGGCACTGAGAGTTCTGCCGTGACTTGGGACGGAAGTTGCTGGACGTTGTTGGTCGAACATGGGGAGAGACCAGAACATGGTGGTGCAACCGTGGGTCAACTTGAGTTTGTTACAGATTTGGATAACACATCCTTGGAGATAAGGTTTGCAGAATCCAGGGTGTATCTTTGGAGATAAAGATCGTGTTTATCCTAAGTTTGTTACTAGTTTGGAGATAACACGTCCTAGAGGATTTGGGATCTCCTTGCAGCCAATGAGGAGGTAGATTGGCGATGCAACTAACCCTTGGTGACGTGTTTGGATCCAAGGTGTATCTCCCAAACTTGGAGATAACACAGTGGGGCAGATCTATGCGTGTGCATATATATCTGCTGGTTGACGCCATTGTGGGGGACTCTTCTGGAAGGGACTTCTTTTAGAATTGGAGAAGGACGTGACTCTCTTTTGGAATTGAGCGACTCTACTGGAATTGAGTGGATCCAATTGTGGGGCAGACTCTTGGTGGAAGTGGACAAGCAATTGGTGGAGCAGCGTGTGCTTGGATTGATTTGCTAAAGACACCGAAGTTTGGTGCAGGCAGACCTTCATGGTGAAGGGCTGGGAACTTCGAGTTGCTGGCCATTGTCGATCGGGGCTTATCAAGGTACACGTCTGTGGTTTTACAACTTATTGCTATTCCGGTATTGCATGTATTCAAGTTGATTTGTGGGAGATGACTTGAGGGTCATGGCTGGGATTGTGGTAATTCCAGTGTTGTGAGTTCCATTGTAGTGGGTACATTGGGGCGAGGCTGTGGGGCTGTCCACAAGGCGAGCAAGTACTTGTGAGAGGAGTGGAGTGCTTGTAATTTTCCTTGTATTGGTTTTATAATATAAGGTTGGGAAGTGTTTTTCTCATATCTGTGGTCTTGCTTGTTGCCTGGCATTATAAGACATGGATCTTTAGAACCAGGTCGGGTCGAAGTTTGCAAGGCATCGGTTGTGGTAATTGGTTGCCAAGAGGAGTAAGGGGCAAATGGCACGAACAAGTCCAAATAGCACTAACAAGTAGCGGTATTTGTTGGCGGTGATCGAGCGAGTATTGGTTGGTGCTAGCGTGTTGGCATTGAGAAGATCATTACCGGTATTGCTGATTGGTAAACTTCGTGGTGTTGAGTTGTGGCCGAACACAAGTGTTGGTGGTTTGGTGTTTTGCTTCGGGGATTTGATCTGTAATGCGTAGTTGACTTGAGGCTGAGTGTTTCTATGGTAGAAATACACTACACAGGTTTGGTTCAGGCCGAAAAATTTTGTCCTAAAAGTGCCCCTGTGATAGAGGTATCAGAGCCAAGGTCGAGAACCTTGGTTACATGCAAGGACAACTCACTATCAGCGGAGAACTTGCAAGATGATCACATGGAGACACGATCGAATGATGCTCTCAAGGAGAGAGTGGCACGTTTGGAGGTGTTGGTTGGAGGGCTGGCCAATAGTGATGATAATAATCACCAGGTGTTTGATCGGTTGGAAATCCTAGCCGAGTAGGTGGAAAGGGTTGCCAAAGTGCCGGAATCCAGCAGCGTGTGAGATAATGGAAGGGCTTAGATGGTGGAGAATCTCAGGGAAGTTTTGGAGGAAATTCGTTTAGATTTGGCTCTTCTGAAGCAGCCAGTACTCAACAAGCCTCAACATGTTGTTGCTGACCAGGTAGCCGAACTTCCAGGAAGGCTTAAGGTGCTAGAGCTAACGAAATTCCGAGGAATCAGATCAGCAAAAGATCTGGAGAATTTCATCTGGGAGATGCAGGAGTATATTCGAGCTACCGAGATTCCTGCACATAAACAAGTTTCGATGGCCAGTATGCTTCTGACTGACGATGCCAAATTTGGTGGAGGACACGCACCAAGGATGGAGAGAAGGCTGGACGTCCTAGGATCGAGACTTGGGAGAATATGAAGGGAGAACTTAGGGATCAATTCTTGCCGACCAATACAGCTTAGGTGGCGAGAGATGCTTTGAAGAAGCTACGATAGATTGGAACTGTGCGAGATTATGTGAAGTAGTTCAGCTCATGTCTTTTGGATATATATAAAACATGTCAGAGAGTGATAAGCTTTTCAACTTTGTGTCAGGCTTGTAATCTTGGGCGCATATAGAATTGAAGAGGCAGAAGGTGTAGGATTTGCAGACAGCATTGAGTGCAGTGGTTGCCCTAGTAGATTTGATGCATGCGGTGGGTCAGAGTGGAGATGACCGAGTTCCCAAGGAGGGCAAGACGGCTGGCAATGGCAAGAGGTCATTCAAGTCGAGGCAGAAAGGGAATGGGAAAGTTGTTCCTGAGGTCGAGCAAGGCAATTCCCAGGGGGTGATGTGAGGCCACAGTTGAGGTGTTTTAGCTGTGGAGGACCTCACTGAATAAGAGATTGCCCAAGTAACCCTAAGGGGAAGATGGTTGCAATGCAGGCCGAGGAAGGTTCTGATTCAGGTGAGCCTGTTCGGATGTTATCATTGTAGATGATAGGAGCTCTGAGGGTTGAGAAACCTAAATAGGGAGGTTTAGAGCTGATGTATGTTCTAGTGATTTTGAATGGAAGACTGGTTTCAGCATTAGTTGATACAGGGGCAACGCACAACTTTGTTTCGTCAAAGGTATCGGATCAACTAGGTCTGAAATCGAGGGTGACTAATACCAGGATCAAGGCTGTGAATTCACTGGTAAAGTAAGTTCAAGGAGAGACTAGAGGAGTCCAGATCTGTTTGGGGGAGTTCAGTGGTCATTCTGATTTCATGATTGCGGAGATTGATGACTTTGGGGTGATACTCGGTAACAATTTCTTCAAATCAGCTTGTGTAGGAGTGCTGCCACACTTGGGAGGTGTGATGGTGATGTCCCGGGGCAGTGGTTGCTTCGTGAGGGGACACAACAAACCTACAGGGGTAGGAGTTCCTTAGACTGGCGAGGTGTAGCTTGCAGCGTTGCAGGTGGTCGAGGTCAGTGAGGAGAGGTCTACTCGCGTTGTGCAGGTGGTATGCAGTAATCCGGGTGCTCAGTTGGGTGAGTTTTCAGGTTTGGTGCCCGAAACCCTAGGTGGAATGTTTTCTTCCGTGCAGCTTTGTGGGAGTTACGATGGCTTGGTAGTGAATGCCAAGGCTCCAGCCTGGGTGTCAGTGGAGATACCTAGAGGACTAGAGGAGTGCATTGGGTGAGTTGGCATGGTGTGTGTGGTCCATCAAAGTGGTGTGGATATGCTAGAGTTTGATAGCGTAATCCGAATTGGAAGTTTCTTGAAGGTTGCCGACAACTCCAAGAATAACTTCGGGGATTGCCAGAGTGAGTTGCTGCATGCAGGCATGGGTAAGCTCTATATCTGTGTTTGGGGAGTAAGTCAGTATTTCATTCAGGTGACATGGGACATTCGGGTGGAGAAAGCTCACTACCGTCAGTTGAAGTTACTAACTGATGATGAGACGCCGGGAGAACCATCGTATCAAGGGTACCGCTTGACGAAGATGGGGTGTCGACAAAAGATCAACTTCTTCCCCGTGTGGGAAAGACTATTTGTGCTGAACAGGGTCTATATGTCTAGAACCTTCACGGGGTACAACCGTGTTCGACCAAGGTTGCTCTAGATTAGGTACGAGCTGATGGAGTAAGTGTTGAATCTGGAGTTAGGGTTTCACTAACAGTGTTTGGTTTTGCAAGGAGGAAAATCAGTCTTCTCTTAACCCACTTGTCTAGAGAGACAACCACTAGATGAGGTGAGTTCGTGCTAGGCAGATTACCAGTAGTGCTTTACATGGAGGAGAAGAAACATGGTCGGGATGCTTGATTTGACACTGACTACATTGCAGAGTCTTAAGGATGCTTTGAGCCAACAATTCCTTGAACCATGGGGAGTTGTGTGTTCGAGTGATGCAACTAACCCTTGGTGACGTGTTGGGATCCAAGGTGTATCTCCCGAACTTGGAGATAACATGGTGGGGCAGATCTGTGCTTGTGCATATATATCTACTAGTTGACGCCATTGTGGGGGACTCTTCTGGAAGGGACTTCTTATGAAATTGGAGAAAGATGTGACTCTCTTTTGGAATTGAGTGACTCTTCTAAATTTGAGAGGAGCCAATTGTGGGGCAGACTCTTGGTGGAAGAGGACGAACAATTGGTGGAGCAGGGTGTGCTGAGATTGATTTGTGGAAGACATTGAAGTTTGCTGTAGGGAGACCTTTGTGGTGAAGGGCTGGGAACTTCGAGTTGCTGGGCGTTGTCGACTGGGTTTATCAAGGTACACGTCTATGGTTTTATAACCTAGTGTTATTCTGGTATTGCATGTATTCAACTTGATCTGTGGGAGATGACTTGAGGGTTGTAACCGGGATTGTGGTAATTCTAGCGTTGTGAGTTCCATTGTAGTTGGTACATTGGGGCGAGGCTGTGGGGTTGTCCATAAGGCGAACAAGTACTTGTGAGAGGAGTCGAGTGTTTGTAATTTTCCTTGTATTGGTTTTATAATATAAGATTGAGAAGTGTTTTTCTCATATCTGTGGTCTTTCTTGTTGGTTGGTGTCATAAGACAGGTAACTTTAGAACCAAGTCGGGTCGAAGTTTGCAAGGCATCGGTTGTGGTAATTGGTTGCTGAGACGAGCAAATGGCAAATGGCACGAACGAGTCTAAATAGCGCTAACGAGTAGCGGTATTTTTTTGCGGTAATCGAGCGAGGGCCGATTGGTGCTAGCGTGTAGCGGCATTGAGGAGATCATTACCTGTCGGTATTACTGATCGGTAAACCTCATGGTGTTGAGTTGTGGCCGAACACAAGTGTTGGTGGTTTTATATTTTGCTTCCGGAATTTGATCTATACTGCGTAATTGACTTGAGGCTGAGTATTTCTCTGGTAGAAATACGCTGCACAAATATGGTTTTGCGGGGAAAAATTTTGTCCTAGAAGTGCGCCTGTGACAGCCAGTGTAGTTCATGGCCGCTCACAAGTGTTGAAATAGATCGCCGCAACCTTGATCATCTCATCGCACATTATCTCGCTGCAGTTACTGCATTTTGATGAACGTGAACTGTATGATACAACGGCATTGGTTGTTAGAAGGAAACTTTCATCTTCTTTAGTTTTGACTCATCCTCTCCGTCCCTATCTCTTTACGCTTTGTTGTAATGGACGTCCTAAGAGAGCTTAAACTTCGGTTTGGGTGCTTCTTGCTTCTGATCAATCTCCTTGAGGCTCGAGTTATTTGATAGGGAGGTTTTTCATATTGCATACACGGTGACATAATCAATCACTAAATGTGATTAACAATTTCATTACAAGTAATTCGAAATCAACAGATACAAGATTTAAAGAGGGGAAGTTTTGATATCATGGGTGTCGGGTGTTTGTGCAGACTGCATCAGGTGGTCCTGAATCCTCACGCTTTCATCATTTTCCTGGATAGTGGACGAGTCTGGCGAGACTTTCGGCGCAGCCTTCTTTAATAAGTTTGATGACCATATGAAGTATGAACACACAAGGGTGAAATAGCCACTATAAAATCTACCTATTTACATGTATACAGACACATATATGCAGTACCTGGGCCAGGCTTTCTGTACACACTATGACTGGTGTACAGACAGCAAAGCAAGGGACCTCCGCCCAGAAATGGCCTTTACTCCACTAGCTCACGCATTTCTTTAAAGCAGCGTCGGATCATCGCTTATGAAGGCTTGACAATATTTGTCGGTGGAGCTGGTACGCTTCAGACCTCAGAGCAGCGCCCGGAACCAGAATCAAGAGTGAGATTAGAACCATGGTGGCATGCAGATTTCCCAGCAGCCTTCTTAACGTCTCATGTCATCTCCTCGAAATACTCCTAGTCTCTATCCAAAGAGGGTGTTGAATTAGCACAGACATATGCATATAACTTTCGCAGCTAGATTGACATCTAATTATTCTCAGAAATTAGGAACGGGAAATTGTATTAAAAAAAAAAGTAGGTTTGTGCAGGTTGGAACGGTTTCAAACAAGCTCTAAAGTGAGAATCATTTGGACCTTTCACTCATCACTGAAAATTCTTAACTCGTTAAGAATTAGACTCAATTTTGATTTTAACAATTTTCAAATAAGAAAAAAAATCTCAAATTAAATTCTCGAGTAAGCGAAAATCTCAAATCTTATAAATAAATATATAATTTTTCTTGGAACTATGAAACAATAACTTTATAATTAAAATAATATATATATATATATATATACACGCGCGCGCGCGGGCATGCTTGAGGAAAATTAGTTTTAACGGGTCGTCCAAAAAACTCCAAACTCCCAATAGATATCCTCCTCTGGGGCTGCCAGCCTGCCAGTGGAAGTGTTCCAGGGTAGCGAGTGAAAGTGGTGGCTGGATTGGGAGTCGGGATCCTCTTGGCATGGCACGCCACGTGAAATCTGAGGAGGAGACATCGCATGCACCGTATAATTAGTCTCTCCACCCCTGACTGCGAGTGGCCCATATTAAATTTGGTCAAACTTGTTTGTTCTCTTTGTTTGTTATCATTTTGTCTTCTTCCGTACCCAAATGTATTTTCATTCTCCCTCCCCCACTTTTCCTCCCCTAATTAATTATATATATATATATATAGACAATTCAAGTTAAAAATTATATGCATCTATTCTATCTGATAATAAAGATGACTTAAAATTTTTTTTTAATTAAATTTTGATATGAGGCATTTAATTATAAAGATGACCAAAATCTATTATCTTAAAAAAATATCAACGCCTAGCCATGCCATTTGCGACTAAGCCACTGCCAACCACATCTGATTGCGGACAACCTTTGTTTAGCTGTCCACAAGCTAAATCCTACCGAGGGCAACCCAATCAGGTCATACGACCAAAGATTTGATCGTACTTATTTTTTTGCTATCGTTGCTAACTAAATTTGGGTCCCATAGGCTGGATATGGTTTTTCCCCAATCAGATCTCATTGTAAGACAGCTAGGTCCAATCCACAAAGACTGAACTTGAGCAGGGGTGGCCAAATTTTTATGGCCACTGGAGGTAGAGGGCGGTGGAGGGCGGGGTCTATCGCCTTCCTGGAAATTTTTCATACGGCCATCCCAAATGTAGGCCGTCAAATTTAATCGGACGGCTAAGATCGGTTTCGTAAAAAAAAAATTTCCCCTCTTAGCGCCGCCACCGTTGTGCTCCTCCTAGGTGAGGAGGTGAGCATGGTGTGGATGGGGGAGCACATAGACCGTTGTTGGCGGACGACGATGGTAATGGGAGGAGAATTTTTTTTAAGGAAAATAAATATGGATTATTAGATTAAATCCAACGATTTAGATTGGGCGATAGTAAGAAAAATTTCTTGCACTTGCCCTTAGGCTATCCAATCCTCTCTATATTTATAATATTTATATAAAGATAATACTTATTTATTCACTGTTTAAAATTTATATAAATAAGTATAAAAATAAATAATAAATTTTTTTATAAAACTTCTACTAACCCTGATAGTTTAACCTTTTCATCAAAACGGTTAAATTAATTATAATAAATTTTAATGATAAAACATCTTTAAAATAGTTTTTTTAATCTAAAAGTAGATTTAAAGAAAATAAAATTTTACCGACCTATATTTTCCCAAGTTCATTTGGGACCACTAATATATATATCTATATAATAATAATAAAAAGAATAATAATAAGGTTGGACAGCCTCCCCTCTCAACACCACCTTCGCTGGCTCCTCCTCCTCCTCCTCGTCCTCGTTCTCCGCCTCGCGACCCCACCAATGTGGGTTCTTCCCCCATCGTTCTCATCCCCGATTTTGGTTCCCTTTTTATTTTCTTTCTTCCTTTTTATGCCTTTTGTTTGTCTTTTCGTTTATATGTTCAACTACAAGTCTATAAGAAAGAATACTTATAATGAGTAATGTGGATATATTTGTTGGTTTAGTTCGAAGGCCCTCATCTTGACTTCGATGCTTGCAGATCCTAGGCGGCTGCAATGGATCTAGCATCTAACCTCGGTGGTAAGATTAAGAAACATGATGTCCTCTCTGCTGTCAACCAGTTGAGTCCCCTTCTCCCTATCCATTTACGTAACTAGCATGTTCTCTCTCTCTCTCTCTCTCTCATTTCTTTTTTGCTCTGTTACAAACTATTTTATGGATCCTGCTCTTAACCATTTTTTTTTTTACATTCATTTTTGAAAAAAAAATTCTTGTGCGATACCAATTAACGAAATTCTATGTTTCTGCATTGCCCTGTTTTTGCTGCCATCCTGTTTTTCATATTTTGTTTTGATGGCGAGATCGGGCACTCTGATTCGCTGCTTATGTCCGAAGACATCTTGTTTAATGGGATTGGAGCGATCATGCTTTCGTTTATGAAAAGAATCCATGTGTTTGCTTAGTTAATTACCAATTATTTTATTGTGTACATATTCTTTATGTATCATTCATTTTAAGCATGTACTCATAATCTCGGGGTGATAATGCACAATTGTATATGATACTAGTTTTGTTGTACCTCGGTGAGTTGTTCTATTTGAGAAATGATAAGAATGGCTGTGCTGTTTTTATTAAGCAAATCAAATCATGTCACCCTGTCTATTATAAGGAACAGGGTGACATTAATTTTATTTGAAGATTACTTCCTGGTTGTTCTGTTATGTTGATGATGATTACTTAAGATCGTTTTCTGTATCTTTGATTTTGTTCACGTCCAACTCTTTATCTTTGTGATTTATATATTTAGGTACGAGAACTACCATGATTACCATGGAGGAGATGAAGAGTCTAGAAAAGCCAATTACACAGACATGGTGATCGCACTTCATTTCCGGCCAATTTCCTTCTTAGTTGCTCTTGCCTCTGAGGGCACCTGCTGTGAATTGATTTTCAGAATACAGTTGGCTTATTTACACTAACAGAGAACTGTGTTTGTTTCCACGATTAAAGAAGATGAAATCAATGTGAATTTTATTGTTTGTAGATGTGTTAATATCGTTCATATAGCTTTCATCATATAGTTATAAAAAGATATGATTCCAAAGTGAGAAACAGGCTTGCTCTAGAGCCTTTTTTTTTTGTTATACAAAAGTTTTACATATCTATAAATTTAGGAATTTTCCCCTTTTCCTGTTCTTTTTTAAAGTTGAATATTTGAATAATAGAGTCATGTCAGCAATGTTTCCGATGTGGTTGGTCATTGCTTCTAAGAAATGCCTACAAAGTATATCTTAGCATAGCACTTGGATTCTTTTCATTAGAAAAAAGGAGTCTTTTCAAATTTTTTGCGCCTACCATTATAATTATTTATTATTTTATAAGAATTCCCATTCAAATATTCTATGTGACATGGAACTTAATGTTATTTTACTGGGAAAGACATATTTTGCATAAAATTTGTTTGTTGCTATTTGTTTTTCGCATTAGGTTCCAAAATCTTAATCCTGAAAACTGAATGTAAATATTTTCTTTCTTGTATTTCACAGTCGTATGGATGCTAAATATTTTATTACAATTGTAAATATTGCAGTATAGTCTTTGAGGATTTATTAGTACTTTCTTTGGGCTGCTCAACGTAGGTCAATAAATATTATGATCTTGTGACTAGCTTCTATGAGTTTGGGTGGGGAGAATCTTTTCACTTTGCTCCAAGGTTTGCACTACTTTCACTAAATCTTTTTGTTTTTTAAATGTTAATATGTGGATTTTCTCCATTACATGGAAAAAATGAACACTCCTTTTTGACAGATGGAAAGGGGAGTCTCTTCGTGAAAGTATTAAAAGGCATGAACATTTGCTTGCTCTAAAACTTGGATTGAAACCTGGAATGAAGGTACCGTCCTTGTGCACATAGTTCTTTATATTTGTATCAAATATTAGAAAAAATACCGACAAGATGATTTTGACCACTGGAACCTGCAAAATGTTACTCTGCAGGTTTTGGATGTGGGGTGTGGAATTGGAGGGCCCTTACGTGAAATTGCTAGGTTCAGGTAAATTCCATCCGAGTCATTTTTGAGATTTGGAAAAATTTGTGGAATCGCATCTTCCTGAATAATCCAATGAATATTGAAATATTATTTGTTTGCACATTTTATTATGCTGTAAACCTTTTTTTTATTAACTGATTACGTTTGCAGCTCTACGTCAGTAACCGGATTAAATAACAACGAATACCAGATATCAAGGGGCAAAGTGAGAAATATTTAGTGTTGCTACTTCTGAAAGAGCTATGCATGCTTTCTCCATATCTTTCTCTGCACTGATAGAATTTCTTCACAGGTGCTTAATTGTTCGGCAGGAGTTGACAAGACCTGCAACTTTGTGAAGGCATGCTTTATTTCTTTCTTGTTTATTATTCTTTTATAGTTTCACGTTTCTGTATTTTCTTACATTTTTTCTTGCATTAATTTTATGAAGGCTGATTTTATGAAAATGCCATTTTCGGAAGATACATTTGATGCTGTATATGCCATAGAAGCTACCTGCCATGCACCTGATGCGGTTTGCACTCTTTCAGATTTAGCCTCGACTACTAAATATATTTCGTGTTGGCCAGTGATGATAATTTTTTTATATGAGCAGGTGGGTTGTTACAAGGAAATCTATAGGGTGCTAAAGCCTGGCCAGTACTTTGCCGCTTATGAGTGGTGCATGACTGATTCATTTGATTCCCAAAATCAAGTCCACCAGAAAATTAAGGTTTTTTTTTTCATTTTTCAGAAGTTTGTAGGTGGTGCCTTTAAGTGAGTTTAAGCAGCTGGCTTTGTACAATTAGGCTGAAATTGAGATTGGAGATGGCCTTCCCGACATAAGGACAACCAAGCAATGTCTGGAGTCTTTGAAGCTTGCTGGTTTTGAGGTAATCAGAGTCTATTTTTGAAAGTCTTCATCATTTTAAACCTAATCTTTCACTATCTTAAATCTTGTTTGGAATGGACCTCTGACTCACAACAATGATCCACCTTTTTTTTGTTTCGATGTTGATTATTTTAGGTTATCTGGGAGGAGGATTTGGCTAAAAATTCCCCCGTCCCTTGGTATTTGACTTTGGATAAAAGTCATTTCTCTATTTCTAGCTTCCGTTTGACATCAGTAGGGCGGTTCATTACAAAAACATTGGTATTTATATCTTGTTTCTCTCTGTTGTATGGGAATGTGTTATCTGTTTGGCATTTGTTATCTGTTGCTTTAACAGAAGTAAATATCTGGTTTTGCAGGTCAAGACCTTGGAACTTGTAGGTCTGGCTCCCCAAGGTAGCAGTAGAGTTTCATCTTTTCTGGAAACTGCAGCAGAGGGTCTTGTTGAAGGTGGAAGGTAAGTTTTTACAGCAACTTGTTCGAAGTAATTATTTCTGTGGATATTTTTGAAATATTTAGCGGTAGATCGGAAAGAAGTTTCTTCATTTGAGAGCTTCAAAGGAGAGGAGGATATTTATTAAGTAAAATTGCTGGCTTTTACCAAAATTTTTAATGAACAGAAGAATTGACGTACATATTGCATTGTACCCAAGCTTGTGAACCTCTGCATTGAGGTTTTCTACTGTCTCCCCTACCCCTTGCAGCTTGACTTGGTCCAGCCCCTAGGGATTTATATTTTTGAAGTTCTCCATCGTGACTTGGGTTCCTATGTTACTCTTTAATGTGTGATGGATTTGTCTCTCCAATATCTATAGTTTCTTTCCCGATTGCCTATAGTCTCAATTTGCCAGGAGCCAACTGATTAGCTTTAATCCAACCTTTTTGTTCCTTTTATCTTGCACCTTACATAAAGTACACTATCTAGTCAGTCCTAATGAGTGGAGGTTGAGTTTTTTTGTGTCTCTGCAGTGATAGGTAGTTGGTTACTGTTGAGATGCAGGTAAGTGTTGGCCCATAGAATCGAAGGGTTAGGAATTTGAATGGCTATTTTCCAGTCTGGTATAAAAATCAGGCAAAGTTGTTTTATGATAGAAGCCATACGGTGAAAGAGCCGTTGGTTTATTGCCCACTTATCCAAATTATTGTGTTCCCCTAAATCATATACTAGTTATCCATTATTAAAACCTATCGTATATCTTGTAAAAAGAAGGGGGGTAAAAGTCTTTGCTTAGTCAATAACCTACGGGTAACATATATATACTGTATTTGCTGTATAAAAGTAGCTATCATTTGGAAAAGAAACTCAAAAGTGTGTTCAACCTTCCATTTTAATGGTGTATGATTTATATAGCACAAAATTGGCAATAAGTGCACCATATTTCTGTGAGGGAGGTTTAGCAAATGTTTGGCATTTAACATTGTTGTCGTAATTGGGCAGGAAGGAGGTTTTCACGCCCATGTACGCTTTCTTGGTTCGAAAACCTGTGAAAGCTGATTAAGGAATGAACTTGCTACCAACATTGCATCAGCTTGTTTCGGATCCAAGGTGTTTCTGTCAATTGATGTTTCTTGAACTTTTGTTTTTCTTTACCCTGCATTGATTTTTTTTAAAGACGGTTTCATTTTTGCCTTGAGAGAAACTGGACAACTGTTGTCAGCATTATGTTTATTGTTGGTTCAATCAATTTCTTGGGCGCTTAATGGAAATAGACTTATTCTGCATTCTACCTCAATCATAAAATTTTAAGCATATTAATAGTAAGCATTCGGTGTGGAAGCAGCTGAGGAGCACCGAGCGGGCATCCATCAAGCTGGTATGGCTTGATTTTTACTTCCACAACCGGTAGCTTCAATGAACCAGTGTTAACATATGTGTTTCCTTTTAACACAACATATTTTGTAGGATTTTCTGTGAAATAGTTATATTTCATCTTTAGTATTTGTTTTTGTTAAAGTTGTGGCCATGGTGAATCTAGATATTTTTTTTAATGCGAAAGAATAGAACCACAATTTCATTTGTGGAGGATTTTTGGCTCCAGACGTGCTTAGCATGAAGATTAACATATGAAAGATTTTGAGTTGCATTGATTTCATGCAAAAGAGAGCACTTATGTAAAAGATAAATTTCTCAGATTTTGTAGAATGTTAAGTTCTCGTTATGCTTAGTTACTCAAACACCGAAGTTCATCCCCTTCTGGTAAAAGGTAAACAAAATGTTCAAATACATGTGAAAGTCTGCAAATCTATGCCTAGTAAAGTTTTCTATAAATAGAAAAAGCTATTAGTGAGAAGAAACTTTCTGGAAAAAAGATGATTTTGGAGTAGTAGGTAGGAGGGGTTTTTTTTTCTAGTGTACTTTCTTCCTTTATTCATATTTTTTTTAATATTTTATTGGTAATTTTTGTGATTGATGGAGTTCAATAAATATTTTAGTTTTATGTTTCGGTCTATGAGTTGAGTAATTTTTGGGGGTGGTGGGGATGACATTTAAATAAATAATTGAATTTCTTTATATGTGGAATGGAGCAATTTTTATTTTCATTGACAAATATATTACTAAATGTGCCCACGTTTTTAATTATTATTTACTTATTTGGTTTATGAGTTTGATCATATTTTCCCCATTCTTTGAAAATATTCAAATTCTGACGGCTTGATTTCTCATCTAATATTAAAAGCATATACTAGTTATTTGCAAGATTTAGAATTTACAAGTTATTATTTGAATTTTTTTATTGTAACCAGGAAGTACATTCTTTAAAAGCTTCTTGATGAAATAAACTATACTAGCAAGGATTTAATTCGGGATTATTACGAGAGAAAAACAAACTTTTATTAAATGATCACAAGCATAAGTTGATCCATAAATTTTTTATCAGCTGTTTGTTCTTAGTTTAGTTCGTCTTGCATATTTGTCTATATGATGTAAGATATATATAATTAGTGATTTCATAGGGCTTGTAATGGGGAGATGTGTAGTTAACTGTTGGGCTTTATATTTGGGTAATACCAATCTTTCACGGCATTATTTTTTACGTTTTGTGTATGTATGTATGTGTGTACCGTATGCATGACAGTACTCTAAGTACGCCAAGCCCATTTAAGTCGTGGGAGGCCACCCTCGCCTAACCGTCAACCCAATTAAATGTGAGTTAATCTTGCCTATCTAAACTCCAACCCTAGCTCATATAATCTGTGATCCCTCCCCTCTCGTTTCTTTATTAGAGAGTATCTTTTTGACTGTATAGCTTTTCTGATTCACAGCTGAATTAGGATCGATAGGTTTGCTATCTCTATTTCTGAGTTTCTTTAATTTATTTTTCTGTTAAACGTTCTTCCAATGCAAGGTTTGCTCAGGTCTATAATTTGAGTTCATACAACTTTGCACTTCCAAAAGCTGCGGCTAATGTTTTGAGGTTTTTGAGCCTTCACATGACACATCAATTCGGAATTAATCCTTCAACCCAGAAAAAAAAAAACAAAGTAGTCTTGAGTTAACATCACCAACCATGGTAAGCAACAAAATGACACCAACAGTTCTGGTATGACCTAGGTTATGTTATCTCTCATTGTAATCATCAAATTTACAACTAATGTATCTCGTGTTAGGCTTATGGGTGTAAACGAGCCGAGTCGAGTATGAGTGCACTTGAGTTTAACTTGATATAAAAGGAATCGAGCCGAGCTTTAATGTAAAAGAGTCGAGCCGAGCGTGTCCAAAATTTATAGTATTTGGGCTTGGTTCGAGCCGAATTCGAACTTAACGAATGTTTATGTGCTCGACTTATACAAGATTAAATTTTTTTTAACACTATATAAGTTCGATGTGACTTTAATAGTATTTATGAGCTAAATTGAGCCGAATATTTTTTCGAGTTTGAACACATCGAATTTGAATTTCGAGTTAAGTGGAACCGAACACTTATTTGTTCAAGCTCTGTTCTTTGTTGAACGAACTTATCTATTTTAAGCCAAGTATTTTTCGAACATAAAATTACGAGCGTGAGCCGGGCCAAGCCGAGCTGAGCCGAATGCAAAAAACTCGCGAGTAGGCTTGACTCGTTTACACCCCTAGTTACGCTCATGTTTGTTAACAGCCCGGTTCTTCATAAAGCACGGAACAAACCCGATGAATGAATAACCAATCATATAAAAACACGGCAAGTGAATTCTTGAAGAACACATTAAGAAATAAGAATAAAAATTGTTTTTTTATGGTTCAACCGGCACTTTTTTGTTTCAAGGCAAGATACACACTCTTTGATGCATTGTGTGGTGTACGATAAAAATCACTTGGGCTTTGGAAAAAAAAAAAAACTATCTTTGACATCTTTGATGTTCTTTTTTTCGCACCATCTTTGATGTTTTTTTACCCCAAAGTTAGCTGCATGCTGCAGCTTCACTGATTGTTCTCCTTTCTCCTTTCAACTTTTTTTATATAAATCCAGATCGTGAACATTAGGTCACTCAGGGATGTCGATACGAAAGAGCAAATTAAAGCACTCCACTTATTTTCAGTAAAGACGGGACAATTCAATCACTAGGAAAAGTGTCATGCATGCACATGATTATAT
>JAVDBV010000918.1:0-16121 GCA_032619315.1 Piper longum
TATATATATATATATATATATATATAGTTGGAAAGCTTAGATCAACGCAGACAACTCACTCGAAGCCTAACTGAGAATCTAGAGACAGAAATCGAGAAAAGGAAGCTAAATGAGCCTCAAAACCCTGAACTCGATTGGATGAAGATTTGAAACTCAAATCACACTAGGCCCACATGGGCAATCTAGTAGTTTGAAATTCCTATTATGCACTTAAATTAGATACCATGAAAAATCCCAAATAGATACTAAATGCTCAAACGACCTACATTAGCCCTAAAACTCTGAGCTAATATAAGGAAAAATTTGTATACCATGAGTATATACTGATAATCCATGCTCTACTCTAACATAACTCATGCTATCATCTATATATTGGACATACCCAACCTCCATAACAAGCTCATATGATAATGTGGCAAATAACAAGTGGATAAAACCCTAACTTGAATTAGTACAATTCCTATATCAACTCTAATTAATAAAAGAGATGTTAAAATTGAGTTGTGGTTAAGAGTAAAATATTTAGCTAATCAAGTGAAAATAAAATAATAAATAAAATTATTATAATCTATCCTTCATTTCAATGAAGGGTTGCATTTAAAATTGAAGTCAATCTCTAAGATAAGTCGCACCATAGTTTAAAAACTCGAAACTCGAACTCGACTCGGTAGACTATAGGGTGTAGTCGACTCAGAGTAGTCTCTAAGCTGACTTGGAGTCTTTTATATATAATAATTTTCCAGTCTAACAAAGAGAAAGATAAATTAAATTAAAAGATATTATTTTCTTTGACATTTAAAATTGATAAATATATGATTAATGTTACTTTAAAGTATTAATTTAACTAAACGAAATATATATATATATATATATATATTTATTACTTGACTCGGAGAGACTCAATAAAACTCAGAGAATCAAACATAAAATCCGTCAAGAGAAAGTCATTGATGGAGTCTGACTCAGGAAGCCATGAAGTGGAGTTGACTTGGAGAGTCTATGAAGTGAAAAAAAGAGTTTTAAAACAGTTTGTCACACATGACACATTATCTCAGCTAGCATACATAAATACATCTCGATTAATTAATGTAATCATCACAGATTTGGATATGCAAAGGGAAATGAAAAATTGTCAAGATGCTTATAAACTGCACATGCACCAAGCACGTGCTTGTTTGAGGTTGTAAGCGGACCTAGTATATGTCAAAAAGATGTTTGTACTTAAGATGATCAATGTGGCATGATATATGATAGTAGTGTATAATGTGATACTTATTTCACTAAGATTCAATATATTAGTTGAGATGATGATTATAATCTTAAATTTAATTAAGTATTTTTTAAAGGAATAACTAAACCCATCAGGTGATACT
Organism: Piper longum; assembly: GCA_032619315.1. Lineage (NCBI taxonomy): Eukaryota > Viridiplantae > Streptophyta > Magnoliopsida > Piperales > Piperaceae > Piper > Piper longum. The sequence goes on from JAVDBV010000918.1 coordinate 1,374, forward strand.
AATTAAACCATGTTGTTATACATATATACACGCCTTTAAATTCACATACCTTTTTCTTGTACTATAGCTAGAGAAGTTCTTGCAATGTTCTCTAGCTCATAACTAGCTTTTGATTTTTATGAAGAAAGAATCAAAGTTATTCATTGAAAGAATTCATGAATATAATTATAAAAAAAGACTTTAAATACTTCCCAAATTGACTCCATCATTGGGTTTTAAAGTTAAATTTCCTGGATGGTTTCCTATTATATAATTAACGGATTTTATGATTGACTCGTCGAATCAAATGAAAAAGTTACTAAAAATATAATATAATTAACTCAATACTTTAAAGTAAAGAAAGTTATAGATTTGCAAATTTTAAGTGTCAAACGGAGCAATATATACAAATTTTAAATTTTTTTTGGTTATACAGAAAAATAATATAATGATTCTGAATTATTTCTAAGTTGAGTCCACTCCATAGCTTGTCGAGTTAAGTTTGAGTCCCAACTTTTTAAACTATGATGATGAACATGAGGCTAACTTTTGCATAAAAAGGTCAAATTAAAACAAGTATTCATGGGTTTAGAACCAAAATATTGGCAGAAAATCTTCAAATTTAATATTATTGATAAAATAGGAATTCAATAATGGCTTTTTATTAAAAATGAGAGATTTAACCAATCAAAACACACAAAAAATAGATATTAATAAATTAAATTATTATAGTTTATCTTTTCATTCGTATATATCTTTAAATTTAATTAGGATTTTTATCCATGGCATTAAATTATTATATTCTATCTCATCATTATTAAAAAAATTATGTATAAAATTAAATTTTATTTGTAATATAAGTCACGCTAGCACGATATCTTACATAGTTTTTTTAATCTTATAGGAGTTCACATTAATGTTAATTTCTTACCCTGTATAACTCCACCGACTTAACAACAAACATAAAAAGTTAAAGAAATATATAATTGTAGAGTTAATAACTATATATATGGAATAAATAACCCTGTAAAACAGATGATAAACGATGCATTAGCATCATTTCTTTCACTTTATCTGTCGAGAACTCACTCACTCGGCCTTTCCTTACATTAAAAGCATTTGGCTTTTATTTTTGGCTGGTGCAGGAGAAAGGGACCTAACATGGTTTTATCAGGCCATTCATGTGCCAATGTGCAAGGTGCATTCACTGTCCACTTGCCAATGTAACTGTACCATACATTATATATGTCCATGGAAGAAGTAGTAATATTGCTGTTTTCCAAGTAAATAAGTTATTCTGAGTGGTAAGAAATGTAGAGGATCCTAGCTAGTTTCTATGGTTTCTGCTAGCTTTGCCTTTACTGGCTGAGGCTTCTTGGGCAGGACAATAATAGCAATTGGAATGTCTAAGAAGAACTAATTTTGAATCATGCAAAAGCTGCCCTTGCTTGGATATATATACATTGTCCTTATCAATGGCAAACAAAGCTTTCTTTTTCATTAAACATGGTGTTTTCTCTCTGGGAATTGTATTGCTATAGCTTTCATGGCCGTAGCTTCAATATCTTGCTAGCATTGGATTCCTAAGAAATATATATACTAAGATATTTGGAACATCGTGGAAGGGCTTGTTGTTGCCTTGTAGGAGTGGCTGATGAAAATATTGTTTTAGCTAAGTGTATTATTTATCATAAGATTTGAATGGGATTAAGTTCGAATATCACCGTACTTAGAAATTTGGACAAAAATATGATAAAGTCTTATTCAAACTTGACAGCATCGCCTTAGGGTGCATTATGTAGGATAATTATGAAAGATTTTTCCCCATGACCATTGCTAGTGCCCTCAAGCAATGTTATAATGCCACGTGTGAATGACGTGTATGATAAACTATGAATTCCCATTTCTAACGAAGTTATTGCTTACTGATAATGATAATTAATTTACCTACTTAAAATATCATCAAACTATAAAAATTATATATTGAATCACCTATTTTTGAACCATTATATCCTCCCATTAAAGTGCAAACAATTGCTCCTTTTTTAGTAATATTGAGAATTTTGGATCTGTTTCTTTGAAATGATCACAAAATTTCAAAAAATCGATCTTAAAACCGATGAAAAATACTGCTCTAACGTTAAGTGGGAAAAATTTCTTACGAGCCTCCTCCAAATGAGCTTTTTGTGAGCTCCCATAAAAAGAGGTAATTTCTCCCTGACTCTCTCACCCGCTCTATCATTTCTCAAGTAAAATAAAAAAAACAGCCCTTATTATTGGGTTCAAAGGCCGCTTTGGCGGGGTCATAAAAAAGATGAATGTAATTTTTGGGTTCAGTGCACTGTTTTTAGAAGCATTCATTGTCTGGCCTCTGTGACATTAACACGTGGCAAAAATATGTGAGTTTTTAATGTCATTTTAGCAATAATAAAAATTGATTGGTGGCCATAGCAACATAGAAATCTCCTCCCACAAGAGGAGATTGGAGGAATTCGGTTACCCTTTTATGGGGTTGATTTAATTTCTAATAAATGAGTGATTCCAAATGGGTAACCTGTTTCAAAAAACGCAAGAAGGAAATGGTTTGAAGGTCCGCCCAAAGGCAGAATAGAAATGACTAACGCAATATAACAAACATCGGTGAATAAAATCACAAGGAAGCATTGATATCATATTTGAACAATATGGTTGGATTATTGTATCGTTTTCGGCATTTATGTCTACAAGCTTGAGGATCTTTTTACTTGTCTCCTTGAAGCAATTAAAGAACGCAAAGCAAGCCCCACCCCATACCCTACCTTAATATTACTTGTAATAAAAGCATCGTAGGGCAGCCTTCTTTATTAGATTGGCCCAAGATCTTCGGAATTCTTTGTTTTTGTTGGGTTGGAGCATTTCATGTATCAAATAACCAATTCATTCCTAAGAAATGCAGCTACTAATCTAAAATATTCAAATCAAATTGCGGATAATTTTAGTTACAAGATAATATTAGAACCAACCGAAACAAAAAATATAAATTTACAATCTTCGAAAATAATTAACAAAATTAAAGATTTATAAGCCCTCCCCTACACTTGTTTGCACTAGTGTGATTATTTACGAGTCAAGCCAAGTTATTTAGTCTTTAAATCCGTTTTTCCTGTCTTCGAGTTCTAACTACAATAGCCCTGATCATAATATTAGGGCTGATTTGAATTTTAGTCCGGCTCGAAACAGTCAAATCTGTTATCAACAAATAATCAATATTTACGATTGGAGCTAAATTTTATTTATTGTGTTTGTCTCAAATCAATTGTGGATGATGTTGGTGGGACGTATATAAGCTAATGAAAAAATCTTATTCTTTGAACTAACTTTTGGATTAAAAGAGCCCTGTGAAACCTGTTGCAAGTTTTTTTCGGAGCCCATTAGGCTTAATAGTAGTATCAGAGTCTAGTTAACTTTGGAATTTACCAAAATTGTGGATTCCTATGATTGTGGATGTTTTCTTTAATGAGTTCTTTTTCCTTCATGGGTTATAACTTTGGTATTTATCCCGATTGTGGATGTTTTTCTGCGATTATGAATGTTTTCCTTTATGTGTTCTAAAAGTAGTACAAGAGTCTGGTTGACTTTAGTATTTGTTTACGCTGATTGTGAATGTTTTTCTTTATGGGTTCTAATACTGATTGCAGATATTTTCCTTTATGAGTTCCACCTAATAATTTAAAAGAAGTTTGTTAGGTGATGATATATGGGTTTTTTCTGATGAAAAGGAGATTACCACGGTCTCTTGATATATAAAAGGGAGATTATTGAGTTTGTTCTACATAGGTCGTGGATAATATTGGTGACCTGTATAAAGGCTAATAAGAAAACCTTATTCTTTAAGCTAGTTTTTGGATTAAGAGAGACTCGTAAAACCTATTACAAGTCCCTTTTAGGGGCTTACTGAGCTTAACATTATTATCAAATCTTGAACACCCGTGCATGTATATAAAAAAATCTTCTAAGGTAAAAACCACATGCATATAGGATAGGAGCATAAAATTAGGAGTATGAGCAATGAAGAGAGGTGATAGAAGTAGAACAAGAGGGCAATATTGAAAGAACACAAGCCATGGATGGACATGTTTCCTTTTGCTGACTCTGCTGTGCCTGCGGTCCCCATATCTGCCTGTCCTTGTCCTTGTGGCTAGCCAAACTAGCTTTACTTCTCCCAATAATTCATGGAAGCTTGAAAGCCAGACCCTCTCTTTCACCACGTATGAACACAAACTTCCTCCCTTTTCCATCCTCTTTTTAAAATGGTAGCTTCTAACCTCCCTTTCCATGTCTTGGAGCGTATGTTCCCTCAATATCTTAACCCTCTCCCCGCCAGTTCAAATTTGCCGGCCTAAATGCATTTCCTTCGTGGGAAATCAGATGGGTATCGGCCTTTAAGCCCGGCAGCTACCTCGGCATAGAATGCTGGCATTTGGGCTGGTGTAGTTAAAATCTAGAAGGTTCAATTCTGCTATTAAGGTTGCCATGGAAGGGCTTGAAGTCCCCTTCAACTCCGGTGTAAGTGAGAGAACTGAGAGGTCACTAGCTAGTTCTTGGATCTCCAACAATATTCATTAACTGGCCTTTAATTTTTGACCAGTTGGGCAGTTCTGTTTCATTCCTTATACCCCACTGCACAGAACTTCTTCTTAAATGCATGCTAGTCTTTGCGAAGATTCTATCTAACTTGGTGTTGTTCCTCTTGCATTTTCTGCAGCACGTGGTAAAGCTTACCAGTATGGATTACTTGGAGCAACCAAACAGTTTGAATTACTCGAGAAGTAACATGATGATATATGAAGACCACCAAAAATCTCCACTCCTGCAAATGCTGGGGATGGAAGCAACAGAACACAATAATCTCCAATTTCTTCTCTGGCTAGAACAGATGAAAAAGCCTTCAACTGCAGAGTACTCTGTAGACCCTTCATTTGAGCTAGAAAGCTGCATTATCCGCTTGTCAGAATCTCATTCTTCGACAAACCACCCTGCCATAGATAACTCCCTCCACCGAGAAAGCAACAGTAAAGCTCTCAAAGAGAGGAAATCGCTTTCTTCCTCCAAATTGGTCTCCATGCAGGATGAGAAAGTGGAACAATGTCTGGAGAAGAAGAAGAAGAAGAGGAATAGAGCAAGAACTTGCAAGAACAGAGAGGATTCAGAGAAGAGGAAGAGAGCAAGAACTTGCAAGAACAAAGAGGATTCAGAGAACCAGCGCATGACTCACATTGCTGTTGAACGCAATAGAAGGAAGCAGATGAATGAACACCTTATTGCACTTCGTACCGTCATGCCTCTCTCTCATGTTCAAAGAGTAAGACATATGCTAGATTGAAGCATTATAATGTAGTTTTGGTTGAATAATTTATACCATTAAGCTTGAATTGCTCAAATTGTTTTCTAAATTGTTAAATATTATTAGGGGGACCAAGCTTCTATAGTGGGAGGGGCCATAGATTTCATAAAGGAGCTAGAACAGCTTTTGCATTCGTTGGAGGCCAAGAAGATGACGAGACAAAGAGGCGCAGGGCAACATTTGTTCACCACATTCAGTGGCTTCTTCAATTCACCTCGGTATAGTACCTATTCCTCTGCCACCGCCGGCGAGGAGAGATCTCCAGCGGCATCGCCGGCCAACGTCGAGGTGACGGTGGTCCACGGCCATGTCAACCTCAAGGTGCTCTCGCCGAGAAGGCCAGGGCAGCTGCTAAGGACAGTGGCTGCATTGGAAGTTCTTCACCTATCCATTTTGCACCTCAATGTCACCTCCTTGGAGGAGGCTGTTCTCTACTCTTTTAGTATGAAGGTTACGTCAATTCCATATCTAAATTTCTTCGATTGTTTTTAGATGATTTTGACAATGAAAAAGGTTGGTGATGTTGGTTATGTTTGGATGTATAAAACAGATTGAAGAAGGGTGCAAGCAGGTGTGTGCGGATGAGATTGCAGCAGCAGTTCATGACATATTCAACCAGTAGTGAATGGATTAAATTGATGAAGATGAGCAGCAAATTGATCAAATTTGATGGAACATATCAAGTGAATATGTAACCAGATAAGGAAGATAAGATTACCCATATGAAAAGTTTTATCCATTCATGGGTATTGCTAGTGCCAAGGGAAAACTGGTGGTGTCAAATTATCTCAGCTTTATCTTTTATGTCTATCTTCTACTGACTTTATAACATTTGTTTTTTCTTCTTCCATGTCTAGTTTCTTCCTGATTTGTACATGTACATTCGGTTTCTGTTGCAACCAGCTTCAATTCTGCTCTAGAGGTTATAATTAATATTTATGGATTCTATTGTATGTACGTACTATGCCAAGTCCGCTAGACTAAGATTTTCTCACAAACTATGTAACTAATATCAAGAACTAGAAGCCACACGAATACTATATTCATAACAAAACAAATAACGAGTATGCATGGAATATTTTGTTGATAATAATTCCATGGAATCAAAATATAAACTTAAAATTGAGTTTTTTTCTTCAAATACCACCCAATATTCATAACAATGTTTTGTTGTATATTTCCAACACCAATATTTCATAAACATAAAAAAACTAAGCTTTGTCTTTCGTATCGTTTTCTTTCTCCCCACTTACAAAATGGGTAAAATTGGTGGGCAATTGGCATTTTGTCTACAACCCATCAACCAGTGAGGCAATTCACAACCCTATCTACTTTTATTAATGAAGGGGAATTAAATACTAGCATGTAATTGAAAGTATGAAGTTTGACTAATCAAAATATAACAAAAATAAAAAATTATAAATTAAATTATTATATTATATCTTCTTTCAATTAGGATTTATAAGCCATGGTCAATCAGAATCTACATCTAATATGTTAGATTATTATTATCTATCTTATTATTTAACAAGAATTTATCTATATAATTAAAATTTATCTATAATAAAAGTTATGCATGATATGACATATTGCCTGATACTTACTAATTGAATAGCTTAAAAACACAAATTGATTACAGTGGTACAAAATAACATTTGGCTTAATTAAACACATGCCTGTTCTTTTGGCGTTCGAACAAATGTTCAACTTCAAATTAATGACTTGATGAACTATGAATGGAAGAAAAGAGCTTGGCATAGCTTGAACATGGTTCAAGCTCGACAAAATGTTTAGCCGGCTCAAATAATCTACTTTATATATATATATATATATAATTTTGTACATTTGTTGATAATTTACTTACTTTTGAGGTCCAATAGTCTAAAATGACAATTTTGGCCTTAGACCGAGTTTTCAAGCCAGCTTAGAATCTAAAATATAACTTCAAATCAGACAAAATTTGAGCTAACGAGTTTAGAAACAAAATGAACATGATTAAGGTGATGCTCGGTTGAATTGGTTCGGCTGCTTTACAGCTTTATGATAAAAACACATAAGGGATTTGTTTGATTGATAGGAAAAAGAAGCAATATGAAAAAAAAATAGAGAAAAGGAAAGCTTGCAAGGCAACATTATATTTTTCCATTATTTTCATTTTTTGGTGAATAAATAGTTTCAAGATTTTTTTTATTTGATGGAAACCAACTTTCCTTTTTTCCTGCCTACATCTATTAATAAAAGGAAAATTAAAAATGGCTCTCGTGAAAATGAAAATAAAAGATTCAACAAAACAAAATATAACAAAATTTAAAATAAATAAATCAAATTATTATCATATTTTATCTCTTTACTTCCTTAAACTCTATATTTAAAATTAGATTCTCTCTCTAAAATAGAGTTAATCTATAAAAGTGGATCTATCTCTTACATTATTTTCCGGCTCAGCAAATTTTTTTTAGAGGTACACTTCAAACAGAATGCATGTATAATCTCGGAGACGTTACATCAATTTACTATTTTCCCGCAAATATTCTTACACATACCAAATCAAGTTCTGTTGAGTACCAGCTCCAACAAATGCAGGAGGCAGATCTCCAGATTCTACCCAACTTGCCACGGTCGACACACCAAGTATTACCGATCAGTACCTTCTACCCAGCAGTATTTCAGTTAGCTTGCTCAAAGCATCGATCACAGGAGTTGGTACGTGATCCATCCCACGTTGCCGCCTGTGCGAAATCCTGTTCCAGTACGTCCCACACGTAAGGTGGGCACAAGCAAATCGACGACTCTCTTAACTGTTCTCAAAGAACAAATCAACCCGTCTCTGCATGGCACACAAGAACATTTACGTATCATGTAACACGATATTCATACATAAAGACGGACAGAGCTTCATTTTTTATCAGAAGATGAAGATCACACTTGCACGGACTGTTAACTGTTTCAACTTTCAAGAAGAGAAAAAGATGGCAAAAGTAGATCAAAAGAGGTGAGGGACGTATTGGGCATGGCCGAGAGCATGTGTGTGCTGTATGAGAAAGAGGCCACTTGAAGGGGCTTCCTATGCATGGCCACCCCCCTCTCTGTGTCTCATCTGGAGATCTCTTGTCCGTTTTACTTATTACCATTCTTCTTCTTTTTTGTCCAAAGCAGGCCATACTTACAACTATCTTACTTTATATGCTTGCAAGCTTTTCAGTTGCTTGTCTGCGCAACTGTGGAAGAAAGAGGAGTTCAATGGTCTGCAATTGGACCTGGTGATGTACATGTTTGTCTAATCAATCCAAGTTAACCTTGTATAACTTTTTTTCTCTCTGACGTCCCTCGGCTTTTCTTGTCCCTCATCGGAGACATTTTGGATGATACAGTATTACATATTGCATATTTTTAATTTGGTATTCGTATTGGCATGATCAAATAACCCATTTTGATTGCTTTAATTTATCATCACTTAGAATACTCGTATATCTATTTAGAAAACCAAGTGATCACTATGTTTTGCAACCTCTTGTGATTAAGATTAATTGTTTTTTATGGTTCATAAATTCGATATCAATCAAATCTAAGATTAGTTACATATGGCAAGTTGTTAAAACAATTATTTCGTATGTAGAGGCTGATAAAGATATAATGCTACCAAGGATTCATACATAATAAATGTAATTATAACCCTAAATCACATGCAAATAAGTGTTGATCCATCTGGCGTCTGTAAGTAATCAATGGTGACAGATTGCAAGTTTGCAACGATCAATATTGCCAATGTAAAAATTAAATAACTCATGTAACTAAGACAGGGTTCAATGTTAGTTCAGGATATCACTATGCAATATGGTCACAAATAAAAACAAAAAACAAAAAACAAAAAACAACGTACATACAGAGGCACCATATAATTATTGAAAGGGAACACCAAACTTTAGTCCAGCTTACATGGTACATATAACCACACAAACCAACATTAACATGTGTTTACAAAGTAGCGACACCCTTCACAAATTATTGAGTAGCAAGCAATTACCAAGAAAACTTAGCTAGCTACCAGATAGAAATATATTTTAAGCAGCTGCTTTAACATCAACGCAATTTTAACCATTCTTTTAACCAGCGGAATAAAGCTAGCTCATTTTTGGCTTCAAGCTTATCTCTTGAAAAGCTCCAAACAGTGTGCATCATCCAAGTTCCTGGTCCAAAATTTCTCATAGTATTCTGCATACGTAAATTCTCTATAAAATGGAGTGGGGCCGAAGCTTTTGGTCTCATGTTTTGGAGGTCCTATGACTGCATTATATGCTGGGCACAGAAATGTTGCTATGGACAATCTCTCCTTGTTTGAATTCACTATGGCTCGATGCCTCACGCTCTTGTATCTTCCATTGCTTAGAGCCTTAGTTTTTACATATGTAAAAAATCAAAATATGCCTGTAGTCTTCATCTTTACTTTACATATATATATATATAAAACAAAACTTACATTATATATTGTTGGAAAGAAATTATATATTCTATATATCATCAGGAATACTGTAATGGGCTAAATTTGTTTTATTATTGTAAAATATTGAGAGTACAGATGCTCTATTTGGTTGACATGAAAGGAATGTAATATACAAATAAGTTTTAAGTGGTTAACTCTAACCAAGGTCATAGTACATACTTAATACATTCTATATAAAAAGTAATATATTTATTCAATTAATGAAAATGTGTACAAAGTAATTATAACTTCCTCAAAGTAGTTATTTTTTGTACATAAAATTTATATAACTCTTTATGTGAAATATATTAAATACATATCTTGCTTTTATTGGTGTGGCCATTTAAAGTTTTCTTAAATTCTATATTTCTTTCATGTCAACCAAACAAAGTCAAAATCACGTTTATTAGAGAAGAAATTGTATGTAATCAAAAAATGAAATTAAAGATTGTGATTTTTATCAAACATAAATTAAAACAAAGATTGTGAATTAAAAATAGCAAAAATATGGGTAACTACAATAATTATCATGGTCTAACGAATTGTCTTAAGTACAATTTAATGGATCTAAGTCATCATTGTGAAACAATGAACCCAAATTGGAGATTTATTATCATATCCCCACTAATATAATAGATCTTCTTATGATCACAACTATTAAATATAGGACTAATTTTGTGAGATCTTGCAAATGGACTCTATATTGGAATTTGCTAAAATTGCCAATAACCATTCAATTATATTAAATCTAAACAAAATTAAATTGGTGTATTTTCCACTAACTTTTTGCATGACCACAAGCCCATAGTTAAAATTAACGTGAGACTCGTTAGTTTAGCTCAATTGCTTGTGAAGTGAGTCAACTCCAAGCTGACACAGGTTTACAATATATTAATATATAGGGAAATTCATGCCAAACCCGTGTGGGAGCTTTGTGGTAAAATATAATAAATAGTGGGTAGAGAGGGTAGAGGATTTGCGGGGTGAGAGGAATTTGTGGTGGAAAAGCGAGTTATAACACGTATTGAGTAAGCAGCTCAAGAGTTAAAGCAGAATTTTTTAAAAAACTTATATATTTGCTAAATATTAATTCAATTATGTAGTCAGCACTCAGCTGGGATTAGTTGACTCGGATCGTCTCTAGTCTTCACCATAGTAACAAAGTCAAGTTGATTCCGAGTTTGGGAACTAAACTACCAAATTGTAACCGGTGAAAACTTGAAGAGCTCATGTTTACATAAAATTAAGAGCTTGTTTCAAAATGAAGCATTAATGTACCTGCATTTGGTCACCCAGATTAACAACAAGGGCATTTGGAATTGGCTCCACGGCTATCCACTTGCCATCAACATATATTTGCAGGCCAACCACTTCCGGGTCTTGAAGAAGAATAGTGATGGTGTTGGGGTCTGTGTGATCCGGCAATCCATAGGTGAGCTCCGGCTCGGGGCAAGGTGGATAGTAGTTTATGGCCATATGTTGGCCCTGTTCACCTTGTGCTTTTGCCATGTACTCGGCTTCAAGTCCCAAGCTTTCCGATATCAACTCCAGCAGCATAAATCCAAGTTGCCGAACTTCCGTGCAATATCCACCCACAACTTCCCTGCAAATTAAGGCCAAGAGGCTATTAGTATATATGATTATTCAATTGATTTAGTTTTATAATTTGTTGCTCTATTTTGTGCATAGTTTTCAAACTTTTTTTTTGTTTAAAAAATTGTCCACTTTGTTGCTTCCCGAGTCAAATTTCATAAATAACTCTACACTACATGATTTCATGATTAAAATTCATTAACTCTATACTTCCCAAATCAAATAATAAAAATTATTAAAAAGTATTATTTTTCTTTTAACTTTACTAAATTAATATCTTAAAGTAATGTAAATTATATATTGATCAATTTCAAGTGTGTCAAAAAGAGTAATATATACTAATTATATATAATTTTTTATTTACTAAATAAAAAATAGGACAAATGACTCCGAATCAACTTGCGAGTCAATTCCCTCTATAGCATGCCTGAGTAAAATTCGAGTCCAGAAATTTTAAGCTTTTTGGTTGGAAACTAGATGTTGGCACCGTGTTTATGGTTGGCACCGAACACAAGTATGTTAAAAAAGAGAAGTTTTAAGGTTATCATATTCCTTCCATGTTATCAAGGCATTTCAAGGTCTCATTCAAAGATATAAATTTTAGATGGTTTACCATCTATCCTCAATTTTATCGGCTTAGCACCACAGTGGACAGGGTTTTGCATCTGCCAAATGCGGACGCACATGGTGGATGCCCGTCCCCCATGACCATTGATAATCTGACCATCAACCGTCATTGGGAGGGACTCCCCGTGAGTGTCCGCATCTGGTGAACGCGCAAGTTTTTTTCGTCGAACTGACCATTTTGGGAATAAATTGTGATAATTTCATACACTTTTGGCAAATATTATCTTCGGACCCACATCTTTGATTAAATATATACGGTTGCCTTAACACATTTAAATATTATCCACAGTAATGATCAAATTCAAAGTCTGATAAAGGAATTATTTTCAAGCTGCTGGTGGAGATTCCCTTTGTAATTGTTCGTGTCTTGCATACAACTATGACATCATACTGCTTACAGAAGTGCTGACGAATGCCATCAGGGATGACCATGACCAGGGTTATATATATATATATATATTTGACCAATAATAACTGTTTGCAATACATGAGCATATGTTTGATCCTCATCAAAAGACAAGAGTAAATATAACATTTGTCAGCCGTAAAACTAATTTGGGTTTAAACAACTACAAGAAATTAACTGAAAATTTTAAGATTACCGCTAAAAAAACTTCTTCACTTGACTGATTTTTTATCACTTAGCCTTGTAGTGAACATGATTTCATATTGTCATTTATGGTGGGTTTGATTCTAAGCAAGCTTATTAAATATTATTAAAAAAATCTTGATGAAAAATGTATAAATATCGGTCGAATTTATTTACGCAAAAATAAATTCATACAAGCAGTTCAATTACTTAATTATGTGGTGCAAGAACATTCCGAGAGCAGAAATTTTCCAATATTTCTCCAAATATTAGAATCTTATATATTTGTTCATGAACATATATACAATGAACTTACTTGAAGGAAGAAGGAGAAGAGGGCCAATCATTCACAAACTCCTCCAACGGGTGGCAATGGAGCCGGAGGTAGTCTCTCCAGTTGTGGACTCTCTCCCTCGTCACATTTGAACTGGTGGACAATCTCATCTTCTTCGTATGATCTTCCGAGTAATATTTCATCTTCTCCTCCCTCGGCAAGTGGAAGAAGTCACGGCTTATGTTCATCATATTCTTCATGGCTTCCTCATCCATTCCATGGTTTATCACCTTCAAATTTCAAAGGACATTACTTAGAATACATTTACTTCAATCGTCATCTGCACCGTATTCCAGTTAGGTTCAGTGAACCGTTTAAATTTTTCATGATTGAATTATAATTATATATAGATCGAAGATGTGATATATGTACCACTGCAAGAAAAAATGGCATCAATTATTTTCAACATACTTGTGTACGGTGCGATATATTTTCTTCTTGTAATATACAGAATAAAACCCAGCAAGAAAGCAAACCTGGAAACAACCATAATCTAGGCAGGCTTGACCAACCCGGCGAATGATCTCGGCCCGGGTCGGACATCGGAGATCGATGATTGGAACCGGTGCTTTGACGACATGGGCAAGTCGCGGCCGCTCTGCAGCCGGCCGAACATAATCGGCGGGCAAAGTGGTGAAGGGAAAGCCTGTAGAGACCAGGGTTTTAGCCATGCCACCTATAATATATCTCTGCTCCAAGTCAAGATAAGAATGCAGCTTCCAAGAAGGGGGGATATATAGTCTGATACTAGCTAGGAGCGTCAAGTGACGACTTGATGCGTGGAATAAGTAAAACCTGGCACAATTTTATCAAAATATAGTCTATTCTTACACCAACAATCGATAGAGAGATCATTTATCTAGTGGCACCAAGGTAACAACATTATTTGGGCTCTATAACATGGAGGCATTCAGATGTGTAAGAATATTGAATTGGTAGGTGTTCATGTTCACGCCATTCTTCTCCACCTCTACATATTAAATGGGTCGGTCTCCCCCAATAATATCAACCATGTGGAATTTTTTTTTTCTTTTTGTTTTCTTGGCCTTGTCCGGAAATATAGTGGGTTAGTGTAATGTTTCTTTCTCAAAAGAACTGGTTTATTCGTAGTTATGAGTCACAACGAAGATCTCAAAGGATAAACTTGCGTACAAAGATAAGGACGAATGGAATTTAGCGATTGCTAAAGACAAGTAGTGGAGAAACTAAAGAGGTTATAAAATATAACCATCTAAACTACCCACGTTATAATCATCCTTTCATTGTTAGAAGTATTATTTTGTATGTCTAATAATATTTAGGGAAGATCTCAAATTAATTAGGTTTCCCTTTAAAGGATAAATCTAAAAAATCTTCTTATTGGACATTGTGCACATCTTTTCGTTAAGACATGACTTAGGGTAGGAGTCCTATTGTTCATCTATAAATAAGATCCCCTCTATAGGCATTCGACATAACTTTATATAAGAAAGAAATTAGGGTTTATTTTATGGTGCTTTGAGACTTGGAATTTAGGATGTCTAATCTAATTTATTTTTTTATCTGAAAGAAAACATTTTTTATTTATTTTCCCTAGCGTAATGTTAGATATATCCGACTTTTCTGTCCAAATTTTGATCTGAGCCGTTCGATTACAAGGAATACCAATATTTTTTATAAAAAAAATTAAAATTTTATATAGGCCGTTCAATTACAAGGACTGTCCATATTTATTAATTTTTTTAAAAAACAATACTGCCGACGTGCCAGTCACGGGCGGCCAA
>JAVDBV010000919.1:0-23105 GCA_032619315.1 Piper longum
ATATATATATATATATATATATATATATATATATATATATATATATATAGTAATGTCTTCTATATAGTTTTTTTAATATATTTATCATTCGAGTCTTATAAATTAATCGATTTAAACATGACTTAACTTGTTCATAGGGGTGTAAACGAGTCAAGCCTGCTCGCGAGTTTTTTGAGTTCGGCTCGGCTCGTCTTGGCTTGCGCTAGTTAATTTTGTGTTCAAAAAAATACTCGGCTCGAAATGAATAAGCTCATTGAACAACGAACAAAGTTTGTGCTAAAGAGTGTTCGGCTTAGTTTGGCTCGAAACTCAAACTCGATATGTTCAAACTCGAAAAAATATTCGGCTCGACTCTGCTCGTAAATACTATGAAGGTTACATTAAATTTATATACGGTTAGAAAGAAAATTTTGATCATATATAAGTCAAGTGCAAACCAAGCATAAACATTTGTTCGGCTCAAGTTCGGCTTGAGCTCGGTTCAAGCTCGGCTTAAATTCGGCTTAAAAATATAGCGAGCCAAACATGAGCCAAGCTCAAACACTATAAATTTTAGATAAGTTCAGTTCGGCTCATTTACATTAAAGCTCGGTTCGGCTCGTTTTACATCAAGCCAAATTCAAACACACTCTTTCTCGGCTCGACTCAGCTTGGCTCGTTTACGCCCCTACTTGTTCGTAATGTTACAAACTAAATTAAGTCATTATAAGGACCTAATGAACAAGGGGAAGGAGATAAGAAAATCATTAATTAATAAATAATTTCAACATAATTTGTGGAGGCTCCCCGCTACACGCCACCGACCAATCTTTAATGTTTTATTATCACGTTTTTCAACAAAATGGTGCATGTGGAAAGTTGCGGAACAAGAACGACAACCTGAGTTGTAAATATTTATTATTCAAACTTTAGAAATTTATGATAAAAGAGCTGCTGATGCAAATTTTATAAGTTTAAAGGTAGATACTTAATTGTTATTATATTCATTTATCAAGGTAAACTCTTGTTTTTTCCAAAGCAGCAAAGGGAAACTTTTGAATTAAGGTCAAGAATATCTTAGTGTTTTCAAATTCGTACGATTTAAATTTTTATATTATTTTAATTTATACCCAATTTTTAAATTTTATTTTTTCATAAATTCTTGTTTTGTTTTTGGAAACTATGGTATTTTAATAAGTATATAATAAAATGGAAAATACATTTTTAATATTTAATAAAATATTTAATTTATAATTTTAAATCTCTTTAAACCCGGTTTGCTCATTTGAACTAAATATATCCCCTACCCACTATAAATCTGATTACATAACTGGTAAGATATTTAAAACTCTGATCGTTGCATACGAATAGGCTTGGTTGTCGGCAAATGATTAGACAGGACCAGGTAGCTGTCCACATTTAGTCATGGCCGGATTTGGTTACGAACAAAGGTGGATAGTTGGAATTGATTGCGGGCAAGATTGGAGCATGTTGCGAAGGACATTGACTTTGTCCCCAATTGATCCCAACAAAATATTGACCTGAAAAACAAATTGTTCATTCAATATCTAATGACATAAAATGAATGTATTATTAATAGGGATGAATTATAAACCTTTAACTTAAATTAATCATTTTAAGAGAATTATGACTTAAACCAATAAGGGTTCATTGAGACAGACTGAACTATTTCAAATGATATAAGAGTCTGTCTAGGACAATTATTGACATAGATTAAGCACATGGGCCCAAATTAAAAATTGCGAGGATGAAATTTTCCGAAAATGGGTACTTGTGAGGCGAGTAAAATTTAGCCATAAATTCAATTAGGGTAAAATCAAGTGTATATTAGTGAATGAATTATATATATTCAACTTAATTTCGATAAGTGTATAGTTAATTTTAGAACTAAAATCTCCTCTTGGCACCCACTGCCATCAATCATGGGAGCTTGTGGGTCAAATGAACTAATGGAATCTATAGTTGGTGTGGTAGTATGTGGATCGTCCTTTCTCATTTCTGTTCCCATGGCCTCAATTAAAGAGAGAATTGCTAGCGGTTATTTTTACAAGATTTTTAACGAGAAAATGCTTTTACATGACTTGACCCTTGGCTTGATTATGCTTCTATTATTTTTTGATTTGGTCATGGGGCTATCAGAATCTGGGGAGGACAAATGTATGATAAGATATCACAGTATTCCATATGCGAGGGTTCTTGATGTCTTTATGCTTACAATTCCAGTACAAGAAAGGTTCTTCTTATCCTCTCTACAGACCAAGGCAATATTGATTAGCTACCTCCCAATAAAGTATTTACTTACAAGAAATGCTCAAATTTTTTGCATGAGCATAATCTTATGTCCCAAGAACC
Organism: Piper longum; assembly: GCA_032619315.1. Taxonomy (NCBI): domain Eukaryota; kingdom Viridiplantae; phylum Streptophyta; class Magnoliopsida; order Piperales; family Piperaceae; genus Piper; species Piper longum. The sequence continues at coordinate 2,353 of JAVDBV010000919.1, forward strand.
TTTTGTATTTGGTTTAAGGAGAGGACTAACCAGCATGCTCTTGTCCGATAGTCTCGAGACTTGGGATTTTTTGAATGTTCTTATAGCAAATTTGTATGGGCATTATATCCTTTGAAAATCACACATGCAACACCATGTTTCTTCTTTTTAATGTGAGATCAGTTGGCTTCTTCTCTTCGCTTCTCAAATCGAATACGGTCACTCTGTTGAGGAACGGTAGAATTCTTCAAAATGTTAGTATTGATCCATCAACACTAATAACAGGTATAATATGATCTAACGTCCAACTCTTTCTCCCGATCTCTGATCTATTGTATAGTTTTTCCTTTGGGATTTTTTATATATATCTTAACCTACATATACAAAAAAATCAACCCATTTTGATAACATTATAAATATCGAATCTTGTTTCTTGTTTCTGGAATTTTTGCCAATTATTTAAAGATCAGCCATAAAGTTGATAAAGTTGATGGATTTGGGAGTGATGGCTAGGGTTACTAATTGAGCGAGTCAGCTCGTGAACATTTGACATTTGGTTCGGTTCAACTCGACTCAAAATCCGATATTTAAATACTCAAATTTGAACTTGACTCGAACTCGAATCATACGAGCTGAACTTGAGCAAGGCCGTGTTCAAGTCAACTCAACTCGGCTATAACTCAAACTCAACTCGATTAAATAATATAATAATATAGTTTTATATTATATTATATATATATATATGTATATATTAATAAGTTTAATTGTAATTAGTTATATGTATTTATCTGCAATATTCTAATAAAAAAGTGATATGGTTAAGATGGTAGGTGTCACAGGTCTAGTCCGTAGGACGAGACGAAACTAGGATTGGTAGTTGTTCCTAGGGTTTCGTGTCCAAAAGGGGTGGTTGGAGCCATCTCGGTGGTAAAAACAACTTACCATATTAATCCGTGTTGAGTTGCAGGTGTGGAACCTGGTGCACGAGACTGTCAGGAGCGGCAGTCCATGTGGCCTATGTATCGGTAATGTGTACCAAGCATGGGGCCGTGACGGGAGAAAGAGACCTCACGACTGGTGTAGGTTCGTGATGCACCATGGGCTAGGCGTCACAAGCACGGGTCGTGCATGACCGATCAGGTGTACCGAGTGAGGACTAGGCGTGATCGATCACCAGTGCCGAGAGCATGTCGAGCGGTTCTGAGCAACTAGCGGTACCGGGTCTCAGCGTGATCAGTACGTGTAGCGGCACTGGGTTGCGGCAGGTATGGGTAGTGCGTGCGGTGATCGGTAGCGGTACCGAGAGCCAGCGCTAGCGCGTACCGGTATTTGGAGCGGTCAGCATGTTTGAACAAGCACGATCCCGGTACATGGTGCGGTATGGAGCGTCTATCGGTAGTAAGTATCGGTAGTGAGTACCGATGAGTAGCGATACTCGAGTACCGGCATTCTGGTCGAAAATTGCCACAACACCGGGAGGGTGGAACTCTTGTGTTCGATTGCTAGAATTAGTCGAGCCATGGGTGGAGCTTGAGGCCAGCGGTGCAACTGACTTGAAGATAACGATCATGGCAAGATTCGGGATCTTCTATCCAATGGAAAATTGGATAAGGAAACATCGTTAGAGATAAAGATGATCAGATCTAAGGAGTATCTTGGGGACTTCAAGATAAACACAGGCAGATATGTACATATATCTGTTGGCGTCTTCAAAAAAAGGGGACGGCAATTGGTTTTCTGCACTTTGAGGAGAGAAACTCAAATTGTGGAGAGAACGAGTGGGAGATTGTGTGGAAGTGCTACGTGGAGAGCACTTGCCGAGATCCAGTGCGGTGGTGGAGTTGCTGCAGTCAGACCTTCACATCGAAGGGCTGGAACTTCACATATTGCTTGGAGTGGTCATCATCCAGGGGATCAACGTACACAATACTTGTTCGGCAACCTTAGTGTTTTTCATATTTGAGTGAATTGCATGTGACAAGTCGATCCAAGGGGAGAGACTTGGGGTTGTGTGGTGAGGATTATATGTGAGAGGGGTTCTCACAGTCTTCTTGTTGGATAGGAGACCAACGTTGTGGGGTTTGTATGTCCACAACGTGCAAGTAGTCAGGGGTGTGATTGCTTGTTTATTCCTTTGTTCGTTGTGTTTGGAATAAAGGTTGGAATCGAGGTTCCGTAATAGACCATAGTCGACATTGGGTTTGGTTGCTTGGTCGAGTTCGGTGGGATTCCAAGAACTCAACATACCTTGTGTCAAGTAACAGTATCGATGGTGTCGGGTGTGCTGGGTATTAACTTGGTGTAGCGGTACTCGTGTTGGTGATTTATCAGTATCGTGTGTGCATGTGTTGATTGAGGCGAATTGCTATTTACCAGTAGCCGTTAGCCTGTTGGGCGCAGTAGGCAGTTCGGGTGCGACCGGTAGTTCGGTGGTGATATATGTTGGTATTGCTGTTTTCAGGATCGCAGTGAGTAGTTTTCATTGCGTACTTGAGGTTGGTTGGTATTTCCAGGAGGGGAATACGCCTCATGTGGTGTCTTTTAGGGCGAAAAATTCTACCCTAAGGGAAGCCCCGTGACAACAAGTGTCAGAGTGTGTTTCGACCTAATTTCGAGTACAGATCTATAGATTTGGAGTCCGGGCTGAGGTGTGATTTGGGAGGAAGGTGTGTGCAAAACATTCACAGCTTTCAAGGGGAAGACCTCCACACTACCGTGGTGTTCAAACAACAATGGATACAAGTGCAGAAGCTCTGAGGGACAGAGTTGCAAGGCTGGAGTTGATGATAGGTGGGCCGATCGACAGTGATGCTCATACTATTTGTGACCAACTGCAGTCCCTAACTAAAGGGATGAGGGACTTAAGTGTTCGGGTGGGCGCACATGCTGAATCCATTCATGCAGGAGGGACGGCTGAGATGTGGGGACATCTCAGGGATGTGTATGAGAACTTGCAAATAGATGTGGAATTGCTGAAGTGAGGGTTTCTAGCGCAGACTCAACAAGGTGGTGCTGATCGTGTGGCAGATGGTGATAACTCATTTCCGAGAAGGTTTAAAGTGCCAGAGCCGAAGAAGTTTGAGGGTAACAAATCAGCCAAGGATCTGGAAAACTTCATCAGGACATTTAAAAGTATTTCATTGCCTCAAAGGTTCCCGAGGAAAGACAGATTTCGATGGCCAGTATGTTTATGTCAGGCGATGCCAAGCTGTGGTATCGAACTTGCACCGAAGAGGATGAGAACGCTGGTCATCCTAGGATAGAAACTTGGGAGTTCTTGAAGAGAGACCTGCGGGAACAATTCTTGCCGACTAATACTACTTGGGTGGCAAGAGATCGTCTGAAGAAATTGAGACAGACAAGCACAGTTCGAGAGTACTTCAAGGAGTTTAGCTCATGTCTCCTAGAAATCAAGAATATGTCTCAGGAGGGCAAGTTATTTAACTCCATCACAAGTTTACAACCATGGGCACAAATGAAGCTGAAGAGGCAAAGGGTACAAGACTTGCCGGTGGCAATGGTAGCTGCGGATGCTTTGGTGGATTTCAAATCCATATCGGGTGCCAAAAGTGATGACCCAACCAAGAAACCTAAGGCAGACCGAGACAACCAGCGTGAGAGTAAGGCAAGGTCCAAACTGAAGTAGAAGAAGAAGAAGAACAACTTCAATTTGTGGTCAGATGACAATAGTCAGGGTGTTAAGGTGAAGACCATTGGATGTTTCTTATGCAACGGACCTCATCGGGTGAAGGATTGTCCAAGCAAGGGTAAGATCAGTGCTATGGTAGTAGCTGCAGATAATGATCAAGAGGAAGTAGGTCCTTCTACTCGAGCATCTACCTTCCAGATACTCGGGGCGGTTAGAGCTGGACGTGAAGCTGCAGGGATAGCTGATTTGATGTACGTGCCAACTCTAGTGAATGGGAAGTCAGTTTCAGCCTTAATAGACACAGGTGCAACGCATAGTCTTGTTTCAAAGGGGATGGCATTGAAATTAGGGGTTGATGACTGGAATCAACACAAGTAAGATAAAGGCAGTAAACTTGCAGGCTAGACAAGTTGATAGGATTGCCAAAGACGTGAGGATCAGCCTGGGAGATTATGATGGCCGGGTGGATCTCTTAGTCATTGAGATGGATGACTTCGATTTGATCCTCGGCAATGCATTCATGAGGACTGCTGGAGTGGGAGTGTTCCAACAACTCGGAGGGTTGCTGATCATGGATAAGGTGGGAGCTTGCTTTGTCCGTGGACAAGGGAGACCTTCTGAGGTCAAGGACATTGCTGGTAAAGGAAAACAACTGGCAGCCATGTGGCTTGCTCGTGGGAACAAGCCTGGTGCCTTAACGGATCTTACTGAAGAGGTGTTGATTCAACCGGACCAAGTGGTGATGGGGCCGGAAGTAGGGTTGTTGGAGGATCATTCCGGTGTAATGCCTGATGAGTGGGAGAACTTGTCACTTCCTGAGAGTTTGATCAAACAACAGATCGAAGTGGTACAAGGGGAGAGTGCACAAATGGAGGCGTCAGGGAAGATGCCACCAAAGGAGGCGTCAGGGAGGATGCCACCAAGTGAATTCACAGAACTGGAAATCCAGCTGGTAGAGATGTTGGAGTTGGGGAAGGTTCAGCCGTCAGAGGATATGCCTATTCTATTCCCGGAGGGATTGAATGAGGTAACCGTAATGAACCAGTACCGTGTTTCTATTATTGCTGATTTACGTAATAGTCTTAGTCGATCTAGAGGCATCACCAAGGGGGACCTGAACTCGAGGTGTTGGCAAGTCCAGGTGCAGCTGGATGACATGCCCAGGGAGTTCATAGAGGAACACCAGGGTCAGAAGAGGCAGGTTGTGGATCAGTTCAGAAGACATCAGTTGTGGTGTGAATTCAGCCTAAGGAAGAGGAATTTCCTGGGCACAAAGATGGCCAGGTGCGAGAGGAATCCGAGGGCCGGACCATTGTTGAGTGGCCGGAACCAATAGAGATGACAGGAGGAAGTTTCTTATGGGAGGCCAGTAAGAAGCTCACACACGGAGTTAGCCGTGTGGAGTCATCAGTGATTGACGGGCTGCACTACGGGCAATCAGGTATGTGGTTGAGGCCGTGCATGGTAGTTTTCGAACTGCTGAAAACTACTAGATCATCGGAGCTAATATTGGGATTGCCGGATCTCGATCATTTGGGAGTTTACTTGTCAGGGTCGGAGTTCCTTGTTAGGGAGAACAAGGTAACGACTGCCTTCCTGAGGACCCAAAGGAGGTTAGTTCCAAAACAAGCAAGGTGGCCGGAGTTGCTACTAGGGTAGGTTTTGGGGATAGATTCAGAGGACAAGCAAAGGACTGACGGAATCAGTAGAGATCTAGTTCCAAGGTGTTGATTAGACGATCATGAGGTGGTCTATGCTGATAGGTGTCGGCTGTATTTTCCTATTAATGGGCTACTACGAAAGCTCGAGGAGGAAAAGTCCCAAGATACCCGAGGGGACGAACATCGCGGTGGAAACCAGATGTATGCGCTCATAATGCGAGTGTGCTATCGGTCGAGTACAAGAACTGATAGTGGAGTTTTCATGAAGTTCTGGTTGAGGGAATCACAGGGCAAGGTGGATGGATGGTCAGAAGCCGAGTTGCTACAACTTTGACCTACACCGAAGAGATCAGGGAGGTTGGTCTCATCAGACGGGGTGTCTAAGTTCTCGAAGGATAAGTGGGCAGCAGCAGAATTAGTTGCAGGGGAGTCTACAACTATCGAATCTCAATCTAAGAAATAGATTGAGTGGACGAATGCATTACTCAGGGAGGAGTATATGAGGCAAGTCGTCGTAGCCAGTATGGGAAGCTGGTTAGAACTCTTTGGTGCGGTGCAAGTTTTGACTGACCAGCATCGTTATTCAGCTTTGGGTTATGAATCCCTTACACCGCAAGGGGTTACTCTACAGGGACATGGAGAAGAGTGGAGAGTTGTACCTGAGTTTGTCTGGGAGAGGCAAGCAATGTACGAGGGTAGAAGTGATTCACTAACCGATGTAGTAGAGCTGAAGCTCAAGCTACAAAGCAAAGTCCGAGTTGATTTTGAGATGGAGGGGTACATACTTCATCTAACTTTCCAAGTTACTTTTCATGTACCATTCCATGAGGATTTGGTTGATCCGATTGGAGCTTGTTTGAGGGGAAGTTCACCCACTGACCGGCAACAATATGAGAAAGAGGTGGAGAAACGAACAAGGTGTCGGATAACGTGGAAAGGGGACCGAGTGGAGAAACTAGCAAGGAACTGGAAAGGGGCGTGTGGCATGGTGGGAGCAAAACCAAGAGGGGAGGACTAAACCCTCCAATGAGGACATCAGGTCTTATTGGTGGGGAAGCACTGTCACATGTCTAGTCCATAGGACGAGATGGGACTAGGATTTAGTGGTTGTTCCTAGGGTTCCTGTGTCAAATAGGGGTGGTTGGAGCCATCTTGGTGGTGAAGATAACTTACCACACTAATCCGTGTTGAGTTGCAGGTGTGGAACTTGGTGCATGAAACTGTCGGGAGCAGCAGTCCATGCAGCCTATGTATCAGTAATGTGTACCGAGCATGGGGCCGTGACGGGACAAAGAGACCTCATGACGGGTGCTAGTTCATGATGCAGAGGTAGTCGGGTGCTGGTGACCGAGCACCATCAGCTAGGCATCACGAGCATGGGTCGTGCATGACCGATCAGGTGTACCGAGAGAGGACCAGGCGTGATCAATCACCAGTGCCGAGAGCATGTTGAGCAATACTGAGCAACTAGCGGTACCGGGTCTTGGCGTGATTAGTACGTGTAGCGGCACTGGGTTGCAAGTATGGGAAGTGCGTGCGGTGATCGGTAGCAGTACCGAGAGCCAGCGCTAGCGCGTACCGGCATTTGGAGCGGTCAGTATGTTCGAGCGAGCACGATCCCGGTACATGGTGCAGTATGGAGCGTCTATCGGTAGTGAGTACTAGTACGCAAGAGTGGTGATTGGTACCCGATAGCGATACTTTGGAGCATGATCGGTAACTGGATACCGGTATTTGTATCGGTACCCAGTCCCCTGCGGTGTCGAGTGCCGATGAGTAGCGATACTCGAGTTCTAGCATTCTGGTTGGAAATTGCCACAGCGCCAGGAGGGTGGAACTCTTGTGTTTGATTGCTGGAATTGGTCGAGCCATGGGTGGAGCTTGAGGCCAGCGGTGCAGCCGACTTGAAGATAACGATCATGGCAAGATTTGGGATCTTCTATCCAATGGCAAATTGGATAAGGCAACATCGTTAGAGATAAAGATGAATCAAATCTAAGGAATATCTTGAGGACTTCAAGATAAATACCGGCAGATATGTACATATATCTGCTGGTATCTTCAGGAAAAGGGGACGTCAATTCATTTTCTGCACTTTGATCAGAGAAACTCAAGTTGTGGAGAGAACGAGTGGGAGATTGTGTGGAAGTGCTACGTTGAGAAGTACTTGCCGAGATCCAGTGTGGGTGGTGGAGTTACTGCAACCAGACCTTCACGTCGAAGGGCTGGAACTTCACATATTGCTTGGAGTGGTCGTCATCCAAGGGATCGAGGTACACAATACTTGTTCAGCAACCTTAGTGTTTTTCATATTTGAGTGAATTGTGTGTGACAAGTCAATCCAAGGGAAGAGACTTGGGGTTGTGTGGTGAAGATTATATGTGAGAGGGGTTTCTCTTAATTCTCACGGTCTTCTTGTTAGATAGGAGACCAACATTGTGGGGTTTGCATGTCCACAACATGCAAGTAGTCAGGGGTGTGATTGCTTGTGTATTCATTTGTTCGTTGTGTTTAGAGTTAAGGTTGGAATCGAGGTTCCGTAATAGGCTAGAGTCGACATCGGGTTTGGTTGCTTGGTCGAGTTCGGTGGGATTCCGAGAACTCGACATACCATGTGTCCGGTAGCGGTATCAGTGGTGTCAAGTGTGCTGGGTATTAACTTGGTGTAGCGGTCTTCGTGTTGGTGATATATCGGTATCGTGTGTGCATGTGCTGATTGAGTTGAATTGCTTTTTACCGGTAGCAGATAGCATGTTGGGCGCACTAGACAGTTCGGGTGCGACTGGTAGTTCGGTGTTGATATATGTTGGTGTTGTTGTTTTCAAGATCGCAGTGACTAGTTTTTCGTTGCGTACTTAAAGTTGGCTGGTATTTTCAGGAGGGGAATAAGCCGCACGTGGTGTCTTTTAGGGTAAAAAAATCTACCATAAGGGAAGCCCCGTGACAGTAGGCATCCAAGTCCTTGACCTCAAAGGTTGTGTGTTCAAATCACGCCAACTTCATTTTTTTTTAATTGAGGTACTTATGACTTTTAATCGAGCTATGTTCGAACTCATAAAAATTAAACAGTTGAAGTGTGTTCAAGCTCGAGTCGAGTTCGAACGCGTAAAAAATATTCGAGTCGAGGTGGAGCATGTATGTTTAAAATTCGTTATATCTTAAATGGAGTTCGAATGAACTTCGAATTATACGAGCCGAACACAAACACAAGTCGAGCTCGACTCGTTCGCTTATTTAGCCCTATGGTTTGCCTTGTCCCACGGCGGATACAAAGGAGAAGCTTGGAAGAGATGGACGATGCTAGGAGCTCTCCTCCTCTTCCTCTCTCATCTATTACAATCATCTCCAAGAGCACCGTCTACCCAGACCAGCCTTCCACCCAGGCCGGCTCAACCTCTCCGTCTTCCCTGCTCTTCTTTCACCACGGCCAAATGGGTCTTCTCTTCCAACGCCCCAACCTTCTATCACCTGACTTCCTTATCAACCTCCTCCAATCCTCTCTTTCCCGTGCTCTCTCCTTCTATCCTTCCTTGGCTGGCCGCCTCGCCACCGACGCCGACGGCTCCTTCTTCATAGCTTGCAACGACGCCGGAGTCGACTGCGGTTGCTCCTGGGTTATCCTCGGCCGACGTCGCAGTTCGTTATTCCGAAGTGCAGGACGCTATCAAGGAGCTCTTCCTCCTAAATGGAGTTGTTAGTTTGGTGGGCTGTGCCAGTCCGCTGGTGGCGGTGCAGGTGAAGGAGCTGGCCGATGGAGTCTTCCTGAGTTGCTCCATCAACCACGCGGCGGCGGACGACATCTCATCCTTGAACTTAGTGATGACCTGGTCAGAGATTTGCAGAGGTATTGAGAAGATATCCTAGCTGCCGGATTTCAACCGCCACTTGCTGAAAGGTCGGCCTCCGATAATTGTACCACGCCTCCCTGTCGAGTCTAACTCTACTCCCTCGCCGGCGATCAGGGATCGCGTGTTCCATTTCTCTCGGAAGGCCGTGCAAGCACTCAAGGCCAGAGCCAACTCCCTGGCCAGCACCGACAGTGAGATCTCCTCGTTTCAATCGCTGAGTTCGCAGCTCTGCAGGTCGTTAACAAGGGCACAGAGGCTAAGCCCTGGGGTGGAGACATCCTTTGGGTTGACGACAAACTGCCGCAACCAAATGGAGCCACCATTGGGCCCCCACTATATCGGCAACACTGTTTTGCCCGTATTCACGGTCGCAAATATAGAGGAGGTGCTGGGAAGAGAGTTGGGCTGGTGTGCCCAGCTGCTGCACTCGAATCTAGTGTCGTTTGGGGACGAGGCGGTGAGGAGGGAGATGGAAACATGGTAGGAGCAGAAGGATCCAAGCACAATGGAGAGCTCAGGTGCACCGTTTCTGATGGTTTCCTGGTCGCCGAGGTTTCCCGTGTACGAGATCGACATGGGATGGGGGCGACCGGTTGCGGTGTATAGCGGGACGACCGACAAGTTTGACGGGTAGCGTTTGCTTTCTCAGGGAGAGAGGGCGGGGGAGCATCGATCTTGAGGTGTGCTTGGCGCCGGAGACGATGGCGAGGTTGGAGTCCAAGAGCTTATGCAATACATCGCCGGTGTCTCTTCTCCACCTACTCCCACATGCCCGCCCCCGCATGAACGGCAAGCTCGCCCGTGGTCAGTAATTCTTTTTGAAAGCTTTCCATTGCCTCTTTGTTTGGGGAAGATAGGAAGTGTTTGGAGTTCGATATTCTCGTGATTTGAATACTTACGCTTTGTTCTGGAAATTTTGTCGCTTTGCGCTTGAAAAAAATACTCCGTTCGAAATAGATAGCTTGTTAAATAACAAATTGGGTTTTAGTTAAAAAATATTTGACTCGGCTTGGTTAGAAATTCGAGCTTGATATGTTAAAATTTAAAAAATACTCAATTCAACTCTGCTCGTCAATAATATTAACATTGAACTTATATAAAGTTGGAAAAAAAATTTGGTACTATTGAGCTAAGGAGTGTTCGGCTTGGCTTGATTTGACTCGACTCGAAAATAAAGCGAGTTGAACACAAACTCATCCCAAACACCATAAATTTTGAACGAGCTCTTTGAACTATAATAAATCAAAGGTTTGTTAAGCACTTAAATAAGCTCAAACAGGCTTGTAAAAAATCATGTCGAATTCAAAAATAACCTAACTCGGTTTTGGCTCGGCTCGTTTACACCCTTAAATAATACGCGTGGGGGTTTTGCTTGAACTTTGATGCAATGCTTAACTTGTAAAAAAAAATGTCATTGGATCCATCAACAAGTTTTTTATATAAAAAATGAATATTAACCTTGTATACACGAGCAACATATGAGCCACTATTTGTATAGTTTATATGTAGGTCTTGTTACCTAAAACCTATATAGATAATTGTAAAAATAAATAATTAGATTAGTTATAAATTTTCAAATTAATCTAATGTATATAACATTTTCATCTTAATTATCAAAGTAGTTATAATAAAATTTTATTTTAAAAATACTTTTAAGCAAATACATTTTAAAAAAAATTCAAATAGATTACATTAATGCCTAAAAAGGATAAAAATTTATCAAGCTCTTACTTATGTATTCTTCTTTTAATATCTATAAACATATTACGTGGACCAACTAAAAAAGTTAAAATTAGCGGTGTAGTTTAGTTCGTCTTGGCCCAAATTTGGAACTATCCTCAATGGTTTGTATAGCCATAAATCCTATTGCATTGATTGACATATGTTGACTTTGTATCTTATTTCGTTGTAAATAAACGGATCATATTGTAAAGTAGATCCACCATTCATGGTCTTAAAATTTTATAATGATGGAAACAACAACCCTAGTCAGTATCTTCATATCTAGTTCACTTGTAAGCTTTACTATTATGCCCTATATTCTGCTTTTGGGCAACCCTATCAACAATTAAGAAATCTAATCGAAGAACATGGGGACTACTTGAAATAATATACCTCCCTATTATATTGGGATGTTTGTTATTTTAATTAAAATTGAGATAATAAAAAATCATTTCATCTTCTTAGTAGAAATACTAGGTGGGTCTCGTAAAAGAGTAGCAAAAACAAAATTATCCCTTAAGTCGATACTAACAAAAATGTATAAATCAATGCTTCCATGGATTTAATTGTGGTTTACAATTATAGTTTACGTACATATGCATTCGGAATCATTTCACGGAAGAGGGGGAAAGAGTCAAAGAAAAGCAATGATCCAAATCAAAACTTTTCCGATACTATATATTAGATTAGCAAAAAAGAAAAAAGAAGAGAAATATACATATACTAGAGCAATGTTGTATTAGAGTCCTTGTCTCCTTGTGGTTGGGTTAAGAATTTTTTGGAATGATTCAAACTTTACTTGAGAATCCAAATTTGGATCAATGCCAGTAAAAACATCTTTAAATAAGGTTATAGCGCCATGTCAACAAAAGAAGAAGAGTAAAGCAAATAAAGTATGCCCAAAAGTAAACCAACCCCTTGGACCGCCACAAAAAACACCATTTGATTTCAAAGTAGGATAATCTAATTCAAAAATCTCCCCCACTTGAGCACATCTAACATATTTTTTCATAGAATCACTATGACTAACTCCATTGAGTTCACCACCATAGAACTCAACAATTACACCTATCTGTATTAAACTATACTTTAATTCCGCCTTTTTAAAAAGAACATATACTCTCACAATTCCGTCTCCATTTACCAAACTATTAGAAATGTTTCAAAAAGGTAGGAATGTAGCAAACAAAAAGTTCACAACCTTCTTTATCTCTGAAGACGAGCTATTTCATTGTTGTTATCCATTAAGTATGCTCTGAATAATCCTCCCTTTGCCAGATTATTACCAATATAATCATAAAAAGCTAATTTTTTAAGAGTTTCTTACCAAGCTTTTGATAAACTCAAATTTTTGGCTAGCCCAATACTAACTCTTCTGTATATTTCTTGTTGAAAGTACATTTGTCCCACTGATAACAAGTGGGCCCAAATAATTTAATTAGGTTAGTTGTTGAACCATATCATATAGTTTTAATAACTACAAAAGCTGCAAAAAACAGCAATAATACTACTAGAAAGGACACTCTTTTTATCAAAATGGGTTGATTTTTTTGTATATGTAGGCACTCTTTTGCAACAAATGTCATACAAAATGGCATGCTCGTCATTCGGTGATCCATGTGTAAGATTTTGACTTTATTCAACTTAAATCTATAGATAAAATATGATAAACAACAATATTCTTTTAAGAAAATAATAAAATAAAAATAGGAAAAAAATTGTTATGTTTCACATAAAAGTAAAGTATAGTACTTACCTCCATATTCTTTCATTTTACATCCATTGGTGTTTCAAAAGTACCTTTTTGGAGTTCCGGAGCAAAAAATGCGGCTTGTAATTTCTTTTCCATTGGACAATTACTAACTATAAGAGAAGTAATATGATAAAGATGAACTTATTATGATTTGTACCCAAAACAAAGGCGTTACCATGCTGTGTTATATCCCTTTCCATCAGTTGTACTATGTCATTGTACAAAATCCCTATCTTGTTTTCCAATATTATGATTTCCCCTGTCCTAGAGAGGATAACATTTTGATGGTAAAAATATTAACGAATCTAAATATAAATATAAATAATCACACAAATAAGTTTTCAATCAAAACTAATTGGGTAGCATCCAGAGGTCACCGACCGAACATAGACGTTGTTCAATAAGGGGGACGCATTAACCATTTGCTCTATGGTTGGATAGTAAAGGTCGAAGAAGGGTAATCAATCATTTTCAAAATCAGCATTCTTAAACCCAAACCAAAGAGTCGAACTAAAGCTGAAAAAAGGGGAGAGAGCTCTCTGTTCCTAGTTCTCTTAGAGGTGGATCCTACAAAACCATAAGAATCTTTAGAATAAGATTCCAACTCATAATCTTTTGAGAATAATCGCTCTTTGGAGAGCACAGTAAGATGAAAGTTGTAAATTGTGTTCAGAAGGGAGGAGACAATAGGGGATATGCTTGCAGGACTTATCCAAAACTTATTACCAATTAATATCTTATACAATCAATGTAAACTTCTTTAAAATCTGAAAAATTGGGTGAAAAAGAGCACAAAGGAAAATGCGTATTGTATGCTATATAGCGGCCGAATCAGTCAGACTAAGGCAGAATAGCAGAGCAAATACAAATATTATTTAATATTAGTAATATAGTAAGAGATGCACTTTCCTGGATCCAAGACAGGAAAGTTTTACCAACGCCCAACAAATCTGGGCCGTCCATGTAGATTAGACGGCCTAGATTTGTTAAAAAAAAATTACCTTCCCCCCTTACTCGCTGCCCTCCGCCGCCAGTTGAGTTCCGGCCACGGCCGGCCGAGCGGGGGGTGGGCAGGGCAGGGCAGGGCGGGGCGGGGCGAGGCGTCGGAGAGGGGCTGGCAGAGGGGGGTGGTGTCGGAGAGGGGCGGCAGAGGGTTTATTAAAAAAAAAAATTTTCCTCGGCGAGGCGGGGCAGGGGCGCTGCGGCGAGGGGCGGGGAGGGGCCGGGGCGGGGCGGCGACGCGGCGGAGCGAGGGTTTTGATTTTTTTTAAACATTAGATCTTGGCTGTCGTTATAATCGGACGGCCCAGATCTATTTGGGGCACAAATGTATCCTTTGTCATTAATATATTTGCTCATGAGAATTATGACCTTTCAAAAAAATCAATGAGTCCACCTTTGATGCCCTTCTAATATATCTATTTGAGAATTATTAATTCACTAATTGTAAATAGCCTATAGAACTAAAGAATGGGACACAGTGAGATAGAATGGGATAAAAACAAAAACAAGCACCGGGTTACTCTCAACGGTCAAAACTATCGTTTGCATTCTAAATTTAAAATGAACTAATTAAGTATTCATAATATTCATCAAATCTCCCAAAGTATGATTCAAACCTGCTAAGATATTCTTATTGAGTTCTAACTCCTTTTCTCGACCTATAGCCATTAGAACCCGGGTTTGAATTCAAATATAAAATGAATTTTAAATTTTATTTATTTATTTGAAGGGTGGATGTTTGACATGGATGCTATAATATTTTAATAATAAAAATAATAACAATGATCTCAATGACAGAAACTAATTATCTGCCCCGACGTAGTGCATTATCTCTTCATCCAACTCCAACCTCGCCATCGTCTCCGGGGCCAAGCACACCTCCAGATCGATGCTCCCCCCTCCCTCCCTTCCCGGGAACGTAGTCACGCCTCCATCAAACTTGTTAGCCGCCCCGCTAAGCACCACCACCGGCCGCCCCCACCCCATGTCGTTCTCGTACATTGGAAACCTCGGCGACGAGCCGAAGGCAAGCAAAGACCCATCGAAGCTCCCCAACGTTACAGGCTTCCTCTTCTCCTCCCATTCCTCCACCTCCTTCCTCACCTTCTCGGCCCCAAAGGCCGCAACATTGCTGCGCAGCAGCTCGGCGCACCAGCCCACCTCCCTTTCCACCACATCCTCTACCTTCGCTACCGTTACTACGGACATGATAGCGTTTCCAAAATAGTGGGTGCTCAGTGGTGGCTCCAATCGGTGTCGGCAGTTCGCGGCCATGCGAAGCGACGTCTCCTCACCGGAGCTTAGCTTCCTCGCCCTCGTCACCGACCTCCACAGGAGCGCACACACCGATTGAAACGAGGAAATATCGCCGTTTGTGGCGCCGGTGAAGGAGTTAGCCCTGACCTTGATATCTTTAATGGCCTCCCTAGAGAAATGGAACACACGATCCCTGATCGTCGGAGCTGGAGAAGACCCGTTCAGTACAGGCAGGCAGGGCACCGGCGGCGGGTCTTTGAGGAAGACACGGTGGAAGTCCGGCGGGCAGGAGATCTTCTCAACTCCCCTGCAAAGCTCCGACCAAGCGTTAAAGAAGTTCCAGAAGGAGGTGCCGTCCACCAGGCCATGGTTGACGGAGCAGCCCACGAAGACACCATCGACCAGCTCCGTCATCTGCACGGTGACGAGAGGCTGGATGGAACTTGCACCGTCGAAGCTGTGAACCCTGGAGAAGAGGAAGAGCTCCTTGACGACGTCCGGCACGTCGGAGTCACGAATCAGAACATCGGATAAAGACAACCCGGGAGCTGCTGCGTGGACGAAGTCGACGCCGGCGTCGTTGCAGGCGACGAAGAAGGAGCCGTCGGGGTCGGTGGAGAGGCGGCCGGCCAAGGGAGGGTAGAAGGAGAGGGCGCGGGAGAGGGAGAAGCAAAGGTGGTTGACGAGGTCGTCGGAAGAAGAAAAAGTTGGTCGAGTGAAGAGGAGACCCTTTTGGATGTAGTGGAGGGCGATCATTCGGAGGTCGAAGACGGAGAGGTTGAGGCGGCCGAGGGTTGAAGGCTGGTGCGGGTAGACGATGCTCTTGGAGATGATTGTGATGGACGAGTGCTCAGAAAGAGATGGATCAGAGCTCTTAGCTGCTTGCATGGCTTCCATCTCTTGCTACCTCCCCATAAATCCCAGCTAAAAAAAACACCAGATGGCCACGAATAAGAATCCCCTAAAAGATTAATCGTCTTACCTACCACTCTGCGTTTTTTAAAGGTGCCATCTTTGAAGTTTAATGGGTAGGCAGGTCACAATTTTATGTCTTGAATTAATATTTTTTCTTCCACCGTTAATCCTACCAAAATTTAATTATATGTCAAACCCAAGCTGTCCTGCTGTTCTTAATAAAAGGAAAATTTCAAAATCCGGGGATTCAATAAAAAATATCAAATTATTATCATTTATATCCTTAATTATTAAAATTTATCCTTACAATCTAAATCTATTTTTAAGATGATTATTATAATTTAACTCACTAGTCAATAAAAATTTACATACAAAATTAAAATCCATCTCTGGCCTATACAGTGACAGACATCTTGCCTGGCTATCTTAAACGGAGACAAGAACAAGGTGGTGTTGTTTCATTATTGAATGCCAACCCCAGTTGATCTGAGAAAGCTACCTGAATCAGACTCATCACTGGTCACCTAGTAGACTGAGAAAGCTAATTGAATGTAACCTCCCCAAATTACTTGGACAAGGACAGCACGAATGCGAAAACATTCAAGTTAAAAACACAAGTGTCAGATGCAAATAAGATACAAGCAAGGTGACAATGATATGCATACCATCATACGTTTATTTAGCCTGTTTTGACACAGTTCTTGATACAAGAATTTAATTATTTGACATCAAATTTGGCAAAATCTCGCTTACTGGCGATGAAACTACTCAAACAGTAAATGTAAACTCCTCCGCCAGAACGGCAGTGTCGTAAATCAAACTTCCGTCCACAGACGATTTAGCACGCAATTGGAATCAGTTAAGTTTTGCTATAATTGCATCTACAACTTCCTGGGTCGTGCTCTTTCCTCCAAGATCTTTGGTGCAACAATTGCCTTCTGCTATTACTCGTTTCACAGCTGTTTCCAACCGATCTGCAAATGATGGAAACTGCAAGTGCCTCAACATCATAGCCGAGGATAGCAACAAGGCGACTGGGTTTGCTTTCTTCTCCTCCAATATCTTCTCATTTCCAACATTTCCGGCGGAAGCACCTTGCTCAAAAATGGCATGATCAGCACCAACATTGCCTGCAGACAAGGGAGTCGTTTAGATATCCACCAATCACTTAGCCAGCACAATTATAAATGATGCCAGCAGTAGCCTGTAACAATCAAGTAACAAGGGTATTCGTTATTTAGTAGCGTTCTTTAATGATTCATGTCATGGATGTGTAACAGGTTCTAGGGTTTTAGATGTCATCTCTCAGTTAACATGTCAGCCAAATGAACCATAAGAACCCAACTAAATTTTCCTGGTTTTATGTCAACCAAATGAACCCTAAAGAACTAACAAAAACTGCATATGATAAGACGGAAAACGTTTCCACCATTAAGGGAGGGCAGCCACAATATTTGTGTATACTGTCTTATCTTATGAATTACAACAAGTTTTGGTTGGAGGTGTAAATTCAAGTCATCAACTGCATGCTATCTGAAACTACAGATAGAATGCTGAAATATAAATTGCAATACTGGAAGGTGCAAAAAAGATTGATGGTCACAAGCATCTTCTACTTGATACTTCCAAGTCCAGAATTCCTGTAAATGAACAAGGAAATTTTATATTGCCAGATAAAAGCAAATACCTCCTGGCATGACCCCTGTGCCTCCAGCAATACCAGCTGCTGTGTTTGCAACCAGATTTCCGTAGAGGTTGGGCGTCACCTGTTCAAAAGGATAAAAAATGGACAAAAAAAATTATTAGCTTTCTGCCAACGAGAGATTTTAAATTTATATTTAGCATATTTCTAAATCAGATAAGCTTTCAGAGGACATGAATATTCTTATTTATGTATTTGTTAAACAAATGGTAATGCTTATTCTTATGTTAATTGCACGAACAATGTTACTTTTCCTACCTCTTAATATGTTTTCTATGAGGACGATGAAGTTGTCAGTTGTAAGATTCGAGAAGACTGGCACGTCAATGACTTCAGATATTAATAAATATGACAGCCAACTGACTTTAATTTGTTAAAAATATTTTCTGCTTTCCTTTTCAGTATAAGCTTATTAACAAGAGAATCTTCTCCAAATCATTCCCAGTAGTATAAAATGCTTGAACATATATTAATGATACTTCATATTATACAAATTGCAAATGAATACCATATCCAATTCTTTGCAGCTCATGACCGCTTTAATGTTAT
This sequence comes from Piper longum, assembly GCA_032619315.1. NCBI lineage: Eukaryota > Viridiplantae > Streptophyta > Magnoliopsida > Piperales > Piperaceae > Piper > Piper longum. Next base: position 20,390 of record JAVDBV010000919.1, read on the forward strand.
TGCTGATTGTAGCACGTGACTTGAAGTCTACCTCTGAAGACATTATACTATGTTACCCTTAATTAAGACTGACTTCTCTAGGTTGTTAGTCATTAAGGAATCATACCTGTAAGCATATGATTGTTAGCTAGTGATATTTTGATGTTTATCCACAGTTGTTGAGGACTACCTTTAGAGGCAAACAACCTGAAAACATGCTACATACTTTTGATCCATAAAATTTCTTATCTTCCATGATCTCCCTCTTCTTAACTATGATTTATGAACAAAAATTTTCACTATTTAAAATTGTCATTGTACTTAGTAATGAAGCTTAGAATAATACTTCTCTAATGAAGGCAATGAACAAGCAATGTGCTTCCGGAGCTTAACATAGATCCCTATTGTTCTATACTATTCATTACTAGTAAACCCCATTGTTTTATACTATTCATTACTAGCAAAACTTACTGTACATAGATGCTGAAACTTAGATGAGAAACTTGAGGTCTTTTCAAAAAATCAATATAAAATAGAACCAATAAAAGAGTCAATGCATAAACAGTTAACCAAGTAACATAGATATTCTTGTCAAATCTTGATTGTAATACAACATTTAACTACTTACTAAATAGCAAACACAGATAACAGAAATGAAGGAAATGCTGCATCAGTGAATAAGCAGGACAGTTAGGCAACAAAAGAATCAGTAGGTTAAGAACCTAACATACCATAACGTCAAACTGCTCAGGTTTGGATACAAGCTGCATACAGCAATTGTCTACGATGATCTCATTATACTTAATTCCTGGATACTTTGTAGCAACCTCTCTACATGATTCAAGAAATAGCCCATCTGCCAACTTCATGATGTTTGCTTTATGTACAGCGGTCACTTTCTTTCTATTGTTAAGGTATGCATACTCAAAAGCATACTTAGCAATCCGCTCGGAACAGAACTTTGTTATCACCTAGGATTCGCACCAAATGAGAACCAACACCATTTGCAGAAGTATGGATAAGTCATAAACATTGAAAGGATTACAGGATTATTTTGTAATGGCTATATTTAACATTTTCCAAAAAATAAACTTCTTTCACACCACTGAAATAGTCCAAAGCATATATTTGAGGGTTGTTCCCATCTCTCCCACTTGTAATCTAGCATCTTTCATACCGATAAATTAGAATTACTCCTTTGAACTACATAATCTTCTGCCCATAAAAAAACTAGACAATAATCAGAATATAAGCAATTAAAGAATTCAAAAATCGCTTTTTATCAACAAGAACAAGCATAAGAAAATTTCTCCAATAGTTTCTTCACCACTAGAGTTTTGCGTAAGGAAAACAATAAGTCAGAAAAAAAAATTGTCCCACAGAAAATATCAAACAATCATACCTAGACTAGGCTAAAAGCTACAAATTGCTAGAGTAGCATATGGATTGTGTTAATATGAATCCACCCTAACAACGTCAAACCATCTCAGTTACATTCATCTTCCATAAAACAAACCTAGATATGCATGAGATCAACCGCGCAATAATCGAAACGAAAAAAGGTGAGGAAAGATGATACCTTGAGGCTCTCGACGACGCCGGGAACCACCTCATGCTCCAACCCGGAGTACTCCCCTTCGGTGTTCTCCCTGATCACCACAATATCCACATTCTCGTGCCGGGTGGCCAACCCCTCGAGATTGAAGCAATGAACCAGCGACGCGAAGAGATCCAACTCCCTTCTCAGCTGCAAATTGAGGGAGCTGACCCCGCCGCCCACCGGCGTGGCGAGGCCGCCCTTCAAGCACACCTTGTTCTTCTTGATCGAGTCGATCACCTCTGGGGGGACCTTCTTCATGTCGCCGTGGACCTCGTATGCCTCGAAGTAGACGGGAGCGTGCATAGCCTCCATGACCTGCTGCACGGCGCCGGTGACGAGGGGGCCGATGCCGTCGCCGGGGATGAGGGTGACGCCTCGCGGGGAGCCGTCGCCAGGGCGGGGCATGTAGGTGACGGATCGCGACCCCGGCAAACCTAGCAAGGTAGGGGGTCGGATGAGGCGTTTGAGGAGGGGTTGGGCTCGCCTCGCCATCGGAAAATCGGGAGGGAGACAGTGGAGAAGACCGCCGGCGAGGTGAGCGGCGGCGGTGGTGGGGTAGAGGGGGCGGCGCGTTTTCAAAGTCAGCGACTTCTGTTCTGGCTCATTCTATTTTTTAAAGAGGTTGCTGTACCTTTTACTAGTATAAGGCTCTATAATAGAATATTTACAAAGTACATATCAAGTAAATATTTTTCCCCTAAACCAAGTGGAAGCTGGCTCTAATGGTAGTGGTTCCCAGGTTATCCTCACTAATAATAAATAAACATACCTCTTATATTCCAATTTCGACTAACCTTAATTTCTAATTTCTTAATAGATGAGTGATTTACTGAAAATTAGTTGGGCTTAACATCCATGCTAGCTGTTACAGCCCTAATTCATGGGTGTTATTGGGTGCTAGAATTTGGGTGTTGGTCCTAGCATTCCAACGTCCATGAGGGGTAGCGGTGGCTATCCGAGTGCTGGAAACAATATGCCGAGTCGAATCCATGTTACACGTGCAGGTAACAAACCCATGGTGCACGATCGAGTATCGAGTAATGACCGATCATCTCGACCGAGTGGGAGCGCGCATGACCGAGCGGGACTCATCGAGCATACCGATCTGATGACCGATCATGGGTCGAGCCAGATACC
>JAVDBV010000920.1:0-17323 GCA_032619315.1 Piper longum
ATATATATAAACTTCTCAGTATATAAATTTTTAATAAATATAACTAGTTTTATTTATTTATATATAATATAATAACAACGTAGTGTGATACCTTAGATGGTAAGTCTTTACATAGATTATGTGGAGCTTGATCACCATAAAAAATATTCAAGTTGATTTTGAACATATATATATATATTAATAATTCGTTCAATTTTGAGTCAAATTCGAATGAGCTTTATAATATTCGAGCAAAATTCGATTATGATTTGAGCTCCATAATCGGGAAAAGATAAAAGAATTTATCCTTAAAAAAGGTTAATAATCAATGGGAAGAGAGTGCCACGGCGCCGGAGCTTGTTATGCGTAAGGGCCTTACAGTTGCCATTATTAGAAATAAAATATATTTTGATTACATATTAGGGCTTCTTAATAATTTTGGACAAAATGACCCCTACTTGTAAAAATAATAAAAATTATGTGTAAACAAGCGCAATCCAAGCCATCACATGACGCAAAAGGAACAAAAATATAGTTATTATCACCTAATCTTATTGATGAGAATTTTTTTTAAAGACAGGTCTGGGGCCGATGACAAAGGTGCGTTATCAAATGAATAATTCACTTGAAACTCTTTTATTTCAAGCAGCTTGTAACTTAAACTCACGATTACAATTCTTTCAAAAAAAAATAAAAAGGAGAACAGTGCCATCCAAAATGCCCTAAAAAATACCCCAGGCATTGAATTATGCAGGGAGTGTAAAATATTTCCAACAAGGACCAAGGTAGACTAGAATAGCAAAGTAGCATACACTAAAAGTTAACAACAAATGCTACCAATTGGATCTAGTACATATTAGATATTGAATATAAATATATACATAAATTAGGAATTGTATCATATGCTATTATATAAAGTTGGCTCAATTAAATTGATCTACTAAAGTTAAGAGTTATGAGGTATAAATTAAGGTGTGAAATTCAATAAGAAAAGTATAAAATTCAATGTGTAGATACGTATTCATAATTTCTCTTTCGTAATGAGTGGAATTGAAATTATGAAACATTGGCTATAAATAATGAGGTTATAGTCCCTTAATTCATTTCTGGTTTTCATTCTTATATCCTGTTGTCCAGAATTCAGGTTTAGAATCAAACCTAAAGGAATCAAGACTTAAGTTTCTTTTATAGCATCAGGTACGCTTTCGTTATATACTTTATTTACTCGATGATGTGATATGATGATTATTACTCCAGTTTATATTAAGTTTTTAACCGTACACTCTAGTAATCAATGACCATAATGATGTAGATTTTTGATCTCTCTCGTTCCCGCCAACAAGTGACTCCTTCATTTTCTTCTGAAATGTGTTTACGGTACGTGCCGGCGGGCGGCCATGACATGACCGCCGTGATGGGTCTGGTTCAGGGTGTACCAGGTACTATAATTTGGATACTAGGATTTAAAGGGTTGTTCCTAGTTATTCCTAGTATATGACGGCGGGTCGTTAGCTATCCACAGCCGCTTCTTCGCCTCCAAGCTCAAGCCCCACCGGCCGCCGCCGTCCCCGTACGTCGACGAGATCTCCGACTACGACAACATCAAGATCTTCCTCGAAACCCTCCCCCTCATGTAATGTCACGACCTCCGCCCCGCCTCACGGGAAGACGTCCCCAAAATCCTCGGCGTATCGAAGGTCCCAATTCCCAACAACTTGTCAATCCATCCATCTTACATGCAAATAGTTGACTGTCTTTTTCTGATCATTCTTTAGAATGCGAATACATGGTATCTTCTATCAAAATCCGTTTGATATTATTATTGATAGATCTCCGCGGCATGGGCCGAGATGGAGGCACGATACACCGGCACGAGGTGAGCCGGGTGACCTCCCGGCTGCTGGTGAGGATAGGGAAGGGGCAGGTGCTAGTGGGGAAGGAGGTGAGGTGTTGCTTCGGACATGGTTGGATCCGTTCTAAGAGGACTTCGGGTGGATGAAACGGGCTTGACCGGCTTTTGGTGGAGGATGGGCTGGGCAACACCATATTGACATTGCCCATGCATTGTCAGCAGGAGTTCTTGATGGGTTGGTTTGTCAGGTTCCTCAAGGGGATGATTGCCCTAACCTCCAGAGGGCCTTTGAGGTGTGGCGGAGGACAGCGTTTTGGAGGCGAAACGGCGGTGCCATGAAGTGATGTTTGAGTACAGAAATGTTCATATACTTACGCACCCATGTCGGAAATGTTGTCATTATTAGTGGGTAGTGAAATATTTTAGGCTTTTGCGCAGCTAATTATGGTTGCACACCATGATTTTTGGTAATGTTAGTGCAATGTGCCTTAATCTCTGACTGGGAATGTTGGCTACTAGTGACTTTAGCTGCTTTACGGAGAACTGGGAATAGGGGCACAGAATGTTAAAGAGTTCAGATATCCTTGTCCAATTGTTTTTTATTTTTGGGTAAGTTATAACTGTTCTTTATATACTTAAGAATTTTGACTGTTGATCATCTGCAAATTCTGTTTTTGTGTATGAAAAATTACTCTATTGTTCGATATTTTCTATTATTTGATTTGAATTTTGGAGAGAAGCCTGTTTTTTGCGCACGCAAGGTAGCCTTCGGAGTCATTACTGTTGAAGTGCTTTAATGCTCATTGTCTCTTACGTACGAAATAACTGTAGCACCTTGTGATCCATGTTATCAAAGCCAGAGTTGTAGAAACTTGGTTTAGAAATCCTGATTCGAATTTCGAAGAACTAGAATGGGGCTACAAAAGTGGAGAACCACAAGCAATCCTAGGAAATGTATTGGCAAGCTGCCCATGCCTACAAGCCAAGCATAGCATTTGACCTTTATTCTTTTCTCAACTCGCACCCTTTCTAAATTTATGAACAAAGGGCACCAATCTTCTTCCATGGCTTAGTTTCAACCTTCTCCTCCTATACCTTTCATCATCTTCAACCAGACTACCAATGGCTTGTAATCTTGCATTTCCACGGCCTACCATTTTCGGTTGTCGCATGAATGAAACACCCAATGACTTCCTCACTCTGCATGGGAATTTGCAGGTTAGAAATGCATCGACAAACTCCTCTAAGAGGGTTTCGTGTGATGGGCACTATACAAATCTCCTTAGCAATGTTCTTGTCAAAATACCAACAAGAAAACAAGCCATAGTTCGAGCTACCAACACCGAGAACTCGGGGCATCCCTCGGATCTCATAGAGCCTGCAGATGTTATTCGGCAATTCTATGATTATATCAACTCTAGGAACTTCAAAAAATTGGCCGACCTCATCTCTAATGATTGTTTCTATGAAGATGAATCATATCAGGATCCATTCCAAGATAAAAAGGTTGATCCCACTCCGTGATCAACTTGTTCATGGGAATTTACTAAGATATAGATTTGTATGTACATAGCTGCTTAAAGTTTACAATTTGGATAAACGCAGGAAGTAATGAAATTCCTTACTGAGTTGGCCGAGAGCATGGGCAAGAGTGTGAACCTAGTGGTGGATAGAATGTTTGAAGGGAAGGGATTAACAGTGGGAGTTTTGTGGCATATGGGTAAGATACACATGGTTATTTGATGATCTTTTGGCTAGAGTTTCAATTTGGGATTTCTCCTGTCTAGTTGATGACCATTTGGTGAAAAATGGAATACAATAAATGTAGGTGAGCAGACATATATAGATAGGTGTTGCTTCCACTGCGGTACTAAGCTATACTACAGCATTTTATCTGTATTTCTATAATTCTTGGTTTTCAGAGGAATTCGTCCTTTGGCCAATATTTGATCAACTAATTACCTGTCTTCTACCCAGAGTGGAAAAAGAATCCCGTTCCCTTCTCTAGAGGTTGCAGTGTTTATGAATGCTGCGAGCAACATCCGAAGCTGGTCATCAGGTAGGATCCATAGCCAATAACCCTGCTCAATCTCATATGGGTACTCTCTAGTTAGGGTTTGTATAGCCAAATATTAACAAACATGTTATGCAGGAGATGTTACACTATTGTTGAGTCCCCAATCAAACCTGGTTCTTTTGTGCTGGTAAAGTCTTATTCCCTTCCATACTTCAGATTTTTATAGCTGAATACTAACGAAGAAATTTTATTATGAACCGTGCAGAAACTATTAAAGATTGCGAGCTTATTTTTTGATCAGTACCCATTTCTAGCAGAGAGTATGTCCATTTATACAGCATCTTAATTAACTAGTAAAAGCTCTGTTTTAGATATATTGTATGCTGACAATAACTTCTTGTCTCGCTACAGAGATTATATTAAAATACCGAGATGTGTTTGCTTTGATGTTCATGTTGTTCAAAAAGTTCGTGGAGCCGTTCATCCTCCCTGTTCTTGTCTACCATTCCAACGTGTGGAAATTTGTTTCTCCGCTCATCTTCCGATTGCTCAAGCTGCTATTACAGGTTTTAAAGATGATGATTAAACAAGACTAATAGTTAGCGACTTTTCTACCTCTGATTCGAAATTGACATCAACTTGTGAAGTTCTAAAATATTGACAATAGATCGTCAAACTAAGGTTTAAAACATGTATTGTATTAAAATCATGGCTAATGATAAGTCTATAGTAATATCCATCCTATATTCTCTCATTTGTTTGAGCTACAACTTATGTGCATATATAAGTACAAAATTTTTTGAGAAAAATGATAATTAATAATCAATTTCAAGGGGCATTATTTGCTAATCATTATTAGTTATTACGATTGCCTACTCGATGTGCTTATCACATAATACTTAACCATAGTATTTGAGCAACTCTACTTCTATCATTGAAGAGGCAAAATATTGAAATTTGTTTAAAAAAAGCCTAATTCATCATTGAATTGATTCATAAAAAAGTACTACAATTTTAAGTCATCCTCATACTACAAAATAACAGAGATAGAAATTCTTGATAAAAAAAAAAAGAAAAAAAAAGAAAAAAAAAAGAGGGCATAGCTATTGTGTTTATCTTACGAAGACTAAACTGAGAATTCTTTGAATTAGCACTCCTAGGAAGATTTGGGCCTTTTTCAAAATGACTAGCCGGCAACAGTTCAACTCTTAGTATATATATTAAGGTCTAAACTCATATTTATTTTAAATGTTTTCCTTATTTTTGGTCTTTTTTTGTCGTTCGGAAAAGACCGTTTTGGCTTAATGAAGATAATCGTGCATATAGCAAAGGCAACAATGATCAAAATTGTCAAAGTAAACATTGTCATTGCAGGAATCGCCCAAGCACCCGAAAAATGAAAAAGAAAGGTTTTAGAATGGTAATTATATTAAATAAAAAATATATAAAACACTAAGCAATCAGATCTTACGGGAATATAAAAAATGTATTTTTATGAAATTCCCAAGTGTGGAAAAAAATACAATTACGAAGAGAAGGACATCATAATAAATATTATGCCCCATTTAATGAAATAAATTCAATATCAATATATATATATATATATATATTTTGGGAATTTGAAACAACAAATTGAATCGAAGTTAATTCCTTGGAAATAATAAGACTACTAAAGTAGTTTATTTTGACGCAAGAATCTTGAAAAAAAACATATTTATTGCGAGTTTTTGTTTTATAAAAAACCAAATAAAAAATTGAAAAAATAAATTCGTGAGATGTGTTGGAGGTTAATAGCATAGAATTGGCCTTTACCCATTCTGCAGCAATAAGAAAATTGGAAAACTTAACGACAACTTTGCAGTTCCATCCAGAAAGGTCTATCTGAATACCTTTGAAAATATTCAAATATAAGAATATTATAACTACAAATCATATGGTAGCCCATCATGTACCTGACAAGTTATAAATAATGATAAAATTTTAGACTAGATATTATTTAAAATGTTACATGAATAATATTAAAGTAAACGAGTCTAATAATCAAAAAATTTTATGTTTCATATGACAATGTATAAAATAATTATCCTACATTCTTTAACCGTTTCTCATAATCATATGTATAACACAAAAAAAGTAAAAAAAGAAGTCCGCTTATTATCTGTTCGCCACCGGAGTTGGTAGAAAAACAACCTAGTTGATTCTTAGTCTTTAGTTTCAGTTGCTAACCTGCGGAGGTAATTCTGTATTAGTTATTAAAACACTAAACTGTACAATTAAATAAAGTAAGTCCATAAACTCCCTATCAATATCTATATTATTAGCTGGCGAGTCCAATCCGCCGTGTCCATTTATTGGTTGATGGTTCCGTCCACTATGTCCATTAGTTGGCTGGCGAGTTTAATTTGCCATGCCCATCTATTGCCTGATGGGTCTGTTCATCATGTCCATTACCAGCTGGTGAGTCCAATCAGCCATGTCCGTTATCGACTGGTGAATCTAATCTATCATGTCCGTAATTGGCGGGCAAGTCCAATCTGCCATGTCCAATTTATTGGCTGATGAGTCCAATCCACTATTTATGTAATTGACTGGTGAGTCCAATCCGTCATGTCCTATTTATTAATTGATGGGTTAGTCTATCATGTCCAATACTGGCTAGTAAGTTCAATCTACCATGTCCATTATTTGCTGGTAAGTCCAATCCACTATGTCTGTAGTTGGCTAGCAAGTTCAATACGCTATGTCTAATTTATTGGCTTATTGGCTGTCAGTTATATTCTGACATGTCTATTATTATATTATGAAGGGCGCAGCCCGTGTCGGACTGAGTCAATTCCTTGACCCCGGTTGCACTCGATGCATGGTGGTCGAATCTGGGCTCAAGCCGACTAGGCTGTCCATAAGGGAAAATACAAAATTTTAAATAATTATACGGACCTGGTTAGCTTATACGTAATCCCGCAACTGCGATCATGACCCTAATCTGAACAAGAACATAAAATTATACATAAGTATAATTTTATTTGTGTAGAAAATGCATGTAATTAAATGATTAATATATCTATTAAATATTGACAATATATAATATGACACATTAAATAATTTATTTATGAACCAAAATTAATTATTATTATTTCTATCATCCTAATTTAAGAATATCTCTAATACAATTATTTGTAATTTATTTAATTCAATAAGGTTCAACCTTTCTTTATTTAATTATGCTATTTCGTAATTTTTACACGGTTATATTTTATTGACCCATTTTTCTACCTTACTAATTTGTCATTAAAATAATTATTTTAATTACCAAATATTAATTTAATATGGTAAAGGTGACATGTTTATTTTATTTATCATTTAGAACTCTACAATTTAATTTGATCGCTTTTAATAAGCTGATTAATTATTGACCGTTTATCATGACTGTATTTTATTACTTATGGCAATTTTGTATAATATTTTATTATTTTAACTACTTAACTCGTACCGTGTCGAGTCAACCCGTATTTACGAAACTATCATCTTCTTTTTCCCCAACTATCTTCTTCTCCAAAACAAAGCTATGAATTGGGGTGTTTTTTGACGGACTATTCGTTGATGGAAAGCCGCCGGCGGCCAAGCCACCCCCGTCAGTCAACTCACCTTCGTACCAATTTTGACGCCGACTAAGACTTTTGGCCGTTGTTATCGGATTTTGCCCAAAATCGTAGCCTGAAGTCATCATCTCGTTCACGTTCGTCGACTGAACTCCATTCGCTTCTGGCCACCGTCAATCGTCGTCGACCGCTGTCGACCGACGCCGACCAGCCCTGCTATGCCGTGACAATGTCTCCCCGACCACGTTTGGCCACCTTCCGGCCACGGCGATGACAGATCGCCCCACCTAGCGACGGGCTCGCGTCGCTGATTCCGCCGGCAGCGAGCGTCACCGACTTGATTGAGTGATCGCCTCAGCATCGTCGACCCTCCGAAGACCTTTCCCGACCATAGGGCAACCTAATTGCTACCCCGGACGACAGGATTTCCTCACCCACCGTTGTCCTCTGTTTTGCTTTGCTTTTGCTCCCCTTGCAATTCCGCCGAACAACTGCTGAAATTTCCGCCACCCACCGGAAACCAAAGGCACGACGACGTTCCCCCTTCAACCCAACAGCTAGAGGGACCGTCGGGGTGTAAGGGGATGCCTTGCAAGCTATGTTACAGTCGCCCATCTTTGCCAACTTTGCACTCGTCGGTCATGGTGAAATTCCGGTTTCCAGTTTAGATTTAGTTGTTTCTTATTGATTTAAGACTATAATTTCATGCGTATCAAGCTTATTATCAATTCAATATATAAAATGTATGAAAATCACGAAGAAGAAAAGAAGAAAAATTACCCGACGAAGGAGGAAACTGGCGTCTGTCTGAAGATAAATAATGTGAATGACGCCCCCCCCCCTTCTCCTTATATAATGAAATGACAGCTAGGGTATGTGAAAACACATCTCGCCTGTATTTCATTTAGTCAGGTAAATTGTATAGTTCTCTTAATCGGGTAATTAATAATTAACAGGTTAGCAGGTAAATAATTTAAATAGAAATATTAATTTTTCCAACGTCTAATCCTACCGCGTCGAATATTTATTATTATTATTATTTATTTATTTTTTGGGTCTTCAGAAATACTAACTCTTTGAATCAACAATTCCTATTGCTGTTTGTTCATCATCCATTTCTTCTCCTACTATAGAAAGTAATGATCCCTCGATGCCTACTGTCAGACCTCAACACTCTATGATTACCAGGTCGTAGCTTGGTATTGTTAAGCCAAATCAGAAGTATATCTTAATGAATACTAGAAAACTTGAAGATATTGTCACAGAACCACTTAAGATGGCTTCAGGCTATGCAAGAGGAACTTCAAGCTTTAGAAGTCAATCAAATCTGAGACTTAGTACCTAAAACTTCTTACATGAAAGTTGTAGGAACTAAATGGATTTTTCGTATTAAATACAATGCTGATGATATTGTAGAAAGGCTTAAAGCTCGCCTTGTTGCAAAAGGTTTCAATCAGCAGAGAGTAGACTTCTCTAAAACTTTTTCTCCTATTGTCAAACCAGCAATTGTGTGTACTGCTCTTGCCCTTGTTGCTGTAAAGAGATGAAACATTCTTCAATTTGATGTAAAAAATGCTTTCTTGCATGGAGAGCTTTAGGAGACTATCTATCTATGTTTCTTAGCCACCAGGGTTCAAGAATTCAACATATCCAACATATGTATGCAAGCTTAAGAAAGCATTGTATGGCTTGAAATAAGCTCCATGTGCTTGGTTTGATAGGTTCAGCTTCTTCTTATTCTCACAAGGCTTTTACTCTAGCATTATTGATTCTTCCTTGTTTGTTCTTAGAAAGGATGGCGATCTAGTTGTCTTACTCTTGTATGTTGACGACATGTTAATCACAAGAAGCTCTTCTATTCTACTTGATAAAATTTTGCAAGACTTGAACATTGCATTTGCAATGAAAATTCTTGGACAGGTGCACTTCTTCCTGGTGATACAGGTTCTATATATTTCTCATGACTTATTCTTGTCTCAACAAAGATATGCTAAAACTATTCTGAAAAAGGTAGGATTACTTGATGTAAAGCCTCTCACAACTCCAATTGCATACAAACTGAAATCGCCTAATAATTCTCCTCCATTTCATGATCCCACTCTATACACGCAACTCGTTGGATCCCTCCAATATCTTAGATTTACACAATTTGCTGTCAGTTGTGTTCGTCAACATATGGAACAACCAATTGATTTCCATTTTTCACAAGGTAAGAGGATTCTTAGATATGTCAAAGGAACACTTGATCATGGTCATTTCCTATCTTCTCAAACTAATTTATCTCTCACTGTCTATTCTAATTTTGATTGGGCAGGATGCTCTTAAACACAGAGATCTACAACTGGCATTTACACTTTTCTTGGCTCGAACTGCATTTCATGGTCCGCAAAGAAACAACCATCTCTAGAAGTAGCACAGAAGTTGAGTATCGTGCCATGGGTATCAATACAACTGAAATCACTTGGCTTTCGTTTCTCCTCAAAGATCTTCACATCCATCAAGCATCTTCACTAATTTTATATTGTGACAATCTCAGTGCATTACAGTTAACTATCAATCCATTATTTCATTCTCGCTCCAAGCATATAGAAATTGGTTATCACTATGTTAGGGCGTAGGTAGCTTTGCAAAAATTACAAACCAAGCATGTCCCCTCCTTCAGATTAGTTAGCCGATGTGTTTACAAAAGAATTATTGCTACATCTTTTCTTTATAAATGTGTTCAAGATTGGCATTTATCTTTGTCTCGCATGAGGGGGGATCTTAATGTAAATGATAGAATTGATACTAGAAGTGCAAATTATGCATGATGTGTAAATAAGGCATGTCAAGAACCGACATATGTGTGTCATATTTATCAAATCTTTGATATATAAATACCATTGTAATCTTTCTATTCAATCAATAAAAGTTCAATTATTCTCAATAGTGACATCCAATAGTTACCAATCCCCAAGAACCAACATATGCCGGCATGTTTTTGTTTTACAACTAGGCACAACTTGCAACTGATGAACAATTTTAAAATGTCTCTCTCTAACATATGGCACGTTTATGACCTTCCTGAAATGAATTAACACAAATTCATAGTAAATTATAAAAACAAAAATCATGGCTAAACATAATCTAGATAGAAAAAGAAGCTCTTCGCTTCAGGAGGCTGACAACTTTGGCTGCTAAATACAATTGAATTCTGTCATATCCTTAACGTCAGGATATTTCAGATCAATACTTGCTTCTGATGACATGCCCCTGAAAATTAACCTGCAAGTGCCATTTCCCTTGCATGACATAAATGGGATGATTAGATAACAATGATAAGCCAAACATGGCATTTAACTCTCTGCTTAAAATCAGCAAACCACCAAAGAATCATCAAGAGTTAGTAGAGTTCAAAATAAAGAGATTGAATAAGCAGAGCTCAACGCAACAAAGTATATAAAATGAATCTGGTAAGAAGTTATATCTATTGAAGAAGTTATATCTCGTGTATAATAGATTTTTATCAAAGCATGGCTTCCACATTGACTGATCTTGAACTGGACAAGCTGGCTGTGGGAATTCACACTGAGGCTCATTTACCCGGGAGAACAAGGTAAAGGACCATGCTAAACTAGAAATGTCAGACAAGAACATGTCGGCTGTCCACGCGAAGAACATGTCGGAGACGACGCAGGACGAGGGTGGGTAAAGCTGGTCGAAGAGAGTTGTGAAAGGTTGGAAGAGAAGAGACACGGAAGTGCGGTAGAAGGCGTTTCTCTGTGGTCGGGATAGGGAGTCGGTGCTCTCGGCGGCGAGAGGGGAGGAAGTGGTAGTAGGGAGGAGTAGCTCGGTGAAGCGGAGGGCGGGGGGGAGAAGGGAGTAGATGGGCGTTGGAAGGGGCCGAGACGAGGAGAAGAGGGAGGTCCGGGGAGCGGGAGTGGAGGAAGCTGCTAAGGGTGCCCTGCGCCATGAACGGGAGCAGAGAACGACCGGCCCCTTCGTCAACACCTAGCTCCGGCCGCCGTTGGTCGCCGTCGCCATGGTTGGGAACTGCTGCTCGGATTTTCCACCTTCTCGATTAGATGGAGGTACAGTCAATACTTGGTGCCACCAACTCCAACGTTTTTAATCGAAAATGCCGTCCTCGCTTGCAGAGGCCAACCCATTATGCACGGCATTTGGTGACCAGCGTGCATGATTGCTGGCTTTCCTTTCTCGTCTACTCCTTAGATGCCTCTGTCCCCGGGTTTCCTCATCCATGTATTACACGCTCTTCAAATGCTAAAATGCCACGTACAAATCAGATATCTTCACCACTAGTAAAACACGTACATATGGTGTGTACATGAGCTGAAAACTTGCAATATGCCAGTATTTTGAGACCAAGTAACAGAGTAACCAATTTCAGAAGCAAAATAGAAATAACAGGCTGGTAAAGTTTCACCAACTAGTGGTGAAGATTGAAAAGATAATACTTGCAGCACTTTACTTTTCATGCAAAGTGAAACCGTTATTTTTTTATATTTTTCAAGTTGTCACTGCTATTCTAAATATGCTGTTTATAAAGCCTTGTGTTTATCACTTCTAAATATCTTCATAGGATGATATGATCACTACATCTAACAAATGCAAAAATAAGAAGCATGCCAAATAAACATTAAAAAGAGAACGAACAGGAAATTTTTTTGAACATGACGAATGGCTTTTTTTTTTTTTTTTTTTGGCTTCACCACCACTCCTCACCAAATGTGTTCTTCGGCACTACTCACTGCCACTGCAGGTAATTTCAGTCCCCGTCAACATATCGCTACCACCACACTTCCGTCACAGTAGCCTTCATCTTCCTCCACGGTGATGATCTTAATTTTAAACCGTTTATGGAGAAGATGCCTCAATAGTTCCAATTAAATAAATTGCTACGCCATCCTCCGTCAAGATCTTATCTTTTATTTATGTTTTCAAATTCGAATCTTCATGATTTCGGGCCATCTATTCATCACATAATGGTGTAGAAGGGGAATGCTCCCTCCATCGTTTACTACTTCTGCTGTTATATATGGTAGTACTCCAAGGGCTAAGACGCGGACGAAACATATAGTTGAACTCTAAATTTTCACCTGTCCAAGGCTTCTCCACCACCAAGCAGTTAGTAACTAACAATGGGGAACGGGGGAGCAGAACCTAACCAATAAGGATGCGCAGATAAGTTGATCCGACAAGTGTGTGACACAACGGAGGAGAAGCATGGATAGAGAAATGGGCAACCTGCTGAGGGAAGAGAGAGAGACGTGCGGGTCTTGAGTTTGTGAAGATGGGAACGTGGGAGTCCATCTCAACTCTCACTTAATGCCATGGATGGGTTATGGATTTAGACGCTGCTGTTTATATACACGCGGAGATGGGGAGTATTTTGGAAGAAAATGGTGGTGTGATTATTATTATAAATAAGGTCATGTTTTTACAACAAATTCACTTAACATATTTTTTATTAGTATTAATCACTTAAATTAGAATAAATTAACTTAATTATTACATTTATTTTTATAAATACCACTAATTATGGTGATTTATATCAATCAGAAATTTGTTACACCAGGTTTACTGTACATCAGTAACTGACTTGAGGTAGCCTTGGAAAAAATAAAAAAACTGACTTTGACGTACATTCTTCGGTGTGGGCATTGGTATGACATCGGATAAGGCATTATCCATGCTTGTCTACTTAACGTCAAGCAAAAAGTCAATAATATATAGTTCAAAATTCAATCAATATAAGAAATTATTTTCATCTCATATTTATTTTATTATCTATTTTTTTTCATTATAAATATTTTTTTTTCTTACAAACAACTAATATCTCATTTATCTAATTATTATCTCTTATATTTTTCTTAGTTTCTCTCATTTTAGTTAGCATAAAAATTTAAATTACTTTTTTTAAAAAAAAATTATTTAAAAAAAATATTATATTACAATGAAAATTTTTTAAAAATAAGATTGATGTGAAATCATGGCTATATGTGCATCAAACAAGACTTTTATTAATGGCCTAAATAGAAGATATAAGGATTAAATAAGTTGATTATAAAATATTAATAAAATAAGTAAATACAAACTAATTTGAAGAATTATTTGGATAAAAAATTTATTTCTTTTGTGGATGAAGTAGATAAATAATTTCTTATATTATTATGGTGAAGATTGAACATAATAAAATATCTTATTTTTAAAAAAATTTCCTAAGTTGTTTTAGCCATTCCTATATCAACCTTCTCCTCCGAACTAATATTTAGTATTGAAAAATAAATAGGTGGCTCAATTAGGAATAGTTTGAGTCTAAAAATACTTTAAGCTTTAATATGTGCCTAAAATTAGTCGTGAAATGAATATGAAGGTAATTCATACTTTATATTTATGTATTTTTATTTTTGATATATTTTTTAACATATGTTTTTTTCTTGTTACTATATTCTTTATTTATAAAGAAACAAATAAGTTCATCATCAAATTTGTTTGAAAAAATGAACATTGAAGAATGATAAGATATTGATAATTGTATTTATAATAAATATGTAAGAATTTTATATTTAATTTATATTTTTCTAATATTTATAAAATATTTCTACAAATAGTTTACTTTTTTGTATATTTTTTCATATAGGTGAGATACATTGGATGAAGAATTAACTAATATAATATTTTATCTTTGAAGTGTACGTAATATTAAATTATATTTTGATGTTAAAGATTACTTTAAAGCTTCTATATATTGATTATCTTTTACTTGATTTGAAAATATATATGTGCAAAATTTTAAAAATTTAATAAACTATGATACTAATTGAGTGTGTTCTAACTATATAGTAAATAGTTTGATATAATTATTGAAATGAATCTAGTGTTCTAAATTCTTAAATATGTGGATGAATTTTATCTTTTTTCTCTGTAAGTCATTTTAGATTATTTTATGTATTAAATAAGATCATCTTTTTTACTGTAACAAATACTACAACAAATTTACTTAACATATTTTTTATTAATGTCAATCACTATAATTAGAATAATGTAACTTAATTATTACATTTATTTTTATAAATACCACTTATTATAGTGATTTATATCAATCAGAAACTTGTTACACCAGGTTTAGGTTTACTACAGATGCTCTCACAGTAACTGATTTGAGGTAGCCTTGGAAAAAATTAAAAAACAGACTTTGAGGTACATTCCTCCGTTTTGTTTGGTAATATAAATTCACTTTTTTCTAGTTAAATTATTTCAAATATATTTCCTTTTTTTGCTTTTTATTCTAAAGTGCTAGGATTAACATGCATTATACACTAAATGCACGCAGATTTATTTAAAATTTTTTAGGACAACTCATAAAGCCTATAAAACGGAAAGAAAATAATTTTTCCTAAACAAAAAAGGATAAAAGAAGAGTACATATTTGTCAGCATAATTAATATTGAGAAAATATATGGCCAAAAAAGGAGACGACGAAGCTTGAATTTCTTGCTTAGCCCTAATGCTTACTATGAATAACAACCTAATATCTTAATAATCTTGACCATGAAATTTCAAAGACAGATGATCATGCAGCTTATCCGAAGTATGTCGATTCAAAATCGAAGAAGAAACATCCTAAAGGTCTAGTCTACACAATGTTCATATTAATGCTAAGCAGTCATATATGACTTTCTTTGTTTCAACGATTCGTGCATGACTTTAAACATTGTTCATATTAATTCTAAGCAGTCATCATGTATTGTTTTCAAACATACATGGCTTCTGACAACTTTGTCATTCATTATGTAATTAACAGATTCATGCAACTAGTTATGTGTTAATGATGTCCCAATAAAACACTCTCTCTTCTTGATCCTACGAGGGAATAGTAGGAAGCAAACTGCAGTAAAAACGCCAATAACATATCCCTTCACCATGCCTAGTATTTTCAGCATTTGCTTTGGAAAAAGGGAGTCTCTAGCATCCGTGAACACAGAATGGCTGAAATTGGACAACTACAGGAAAACAAAAATACCCTCCGCTTCTCTCATCTTCCCCAATTCCATTTTTACTGGAAAAGAAAAAAAAACCTCAACTGCTTCTTCCCATTTCTAGAGTCAACCAACAACCATTTATTCCTATCTAAAAGCTCAAACTTCTAATCAAGATAGTAATGATATTATCTCGTCCGTTAGTGGACAAGTAAATGATAATTTTAAAGGATCAAATTAATGAAATTGGACGATCACGTATACTTTTTTCCAAATTGAATAACAATTTGAATAAATGGAAACTCAATTCCACTTCAAACAACTATCCCAAACTGTTGCAGCTCCTATAAAGGTCCATCAGAGATGCACCTAGCATGCTGTCTTACTACCACAGCTGCTTGTAAGCTCACACCTCGAGGCCATGGAGACCATGTATGCAATCTTCCTCACCATCACCATCTCCATCTTCATCACCTTCCTCTTCAAGGCCAAATCCCAGAACCAGCAGAAGCTCCCACCGGGACCGACGTCCCTCCCTCTGATCGGAAACCTCTTCTTGCTCAACAAATCCTTGCTCGACGTCACGCCGAAGCTCAAGCAGCTCTGGTCCCGCCACGGCCCCGTCGTCGCCATCCCGATCGCGGGCCGCCCCGTCGTCTTCATCTCCGACCCGGCCGTCGTGCACGAAGCGCTGGTGCAGAAAGGAGCCGCCTTCGCAGACCGGCCGCAGCCGAGCAAGACCATGCTCCTCCTCTCCTCAAACCGCCACAACATCTCCAACGCAGGCTACGGCCCGCTGTGGCGCCTCCTCCGCCGCAACATCGCCTCCGAGGTCCTCCACCCCTCCCGCATCAGGTACTTCGCCCGCGCCCGTAAGACGGTCCTCGCCAGCCTGCTCAAAAAGCTCCACAAGGAAGCCGAATCGTCCATGGAGGTGGACTTCATCGAGAACTTCCGATTCGCCATTTTCTCGTCGCTGGTGCTCATGTGCTTCGGTGAGGCGTTGGAGGAAGACGCGATCATGAAGATCATGGACATCGAGAGGAGGTTGCACGTCGGAGCTGTGAGCGAAGATTCGTTCGCGCTGCTTCCTATGATCGGAAAAATAAAATCATTCTTCGGAAATAAGCACAGTGAATTAATTAAAGAAGTCATGCGTACCCAAAGAGAGATCTATGTTCCATTAATCCGACGTCGGAAGCAGTACATGAACGTGAAGGAGAAGAAGAACGAAAATGGGAATAGTTTCGATTTTTCCCACGTCGATTCGCTTTTAGCTCTCGACCTCCACCACGACAACAATCGGAAGCTCTCGGAAGACGAAATCGTGAGCAACTGCTCGGAGTTCCTCAACGCCGGAATGGACGCAACCACCTCAGTCCTGCAATGGGTCATGGCGAATCTGGTGAAGCACCCGGCTATTCAGATCAAGCTCGTCCGAGAAATCGAGCAAGTCGCGATGCGGGGTGAGGCAGAGTTGGTGGAGGAGGAGGATTTGAAGGGGATGGTGTACTTGAAGGCGGTGGTGTTAGAGGCGCTCCGGCGGCACCCGCCAGGGCACTTTTTACTGCCGCACGCAGTGTCGGAGGACGTGGAGCTCGGCGGGTACGTGATGCCCAGGGGGACGGTGGTGAACGTGGAGGTGAGGTCGATGGCGGTGGACGGGAAGGTGTGGGAGGAGCCGATGGAGTTCCGGCCAGAGAGGTTCTCCGCCGGAGGGGAGCTGCCGGAGGTGGACTTGACGGGGAGTCGGGAGATGAGGATGCTGCCATTTGGGGGCGGAAGGCGGATCTGTCCCGGCATGGCGACGGGGATCCTGCACTTGGAGTACTTCGTGGCCAACTTGGTGAGAGAGTTTGAGTGGTCGGCGGCCGGCGGCAGGGAGGTTGATTTG
>JAVDBV010000921.1:0-18011 GCA_032619315.1 Piper longum
TTTTTATAATATATATATATATATATATATATATATATATATATATATATATACTTGTTCAGAACTTATTTGATGTTAATATCGTTTGCTACCTGTTAATTGTGAGTGATTTTGTATCTGTAGCAGTTGCGTTTTCTCTAATGTGACAATAATAATAATTGATGCCTTCCATGCCGGCATCAATTTCTTTGACTCTGTCAAAATGTAATCTGCCCGTTTGTCCTCTTTCACCTGATATTCATGCACAGTGATTGATACATGTACTTAATGTTAATATACGAGTCAATTCAGGAGCTGTAGAAGTTGTTTTTTTTCTTTTAATATAACATTTTATACACATGTAACATAGATTTTATACATTTTGTGTATGAGTTGTGAAGGTATCCTGTGCCCCAGCTAGCTGCTACTCTGGGAAGAAGTGAAGAGTATTTGGGGCAATGGCTTAGAGACCGGAATATCTCTCGAAGTCGGGTCTTCTTGTCTACTAAGGTTCTGTTCTTCTTCTCTCTTTTCTGCTTACGAATTTAAACTGATCATATGAAAAAAAAAAAAAATGGGAAGAGGCCAATTGGTGATATTGGTTTTATGTGAATCTCTTTGGCCCATAGGTTGCTGGACCTTCTGGGCAGATGACTTGGAGTCGTGGTGGTCCTGTGTCTTTGGATGCTTACAACATTTCAGAAGTCATCGATGGCAGGTTGGTCTTTCCCTTTGCTTCCCTTTCTTGTAATATTAAGCTGGAGCTGAGCATGAAGTATTGTATATGCTAGTACCAAAATCGAATTGGGAAACCAAAAATGAGATTACAAAATTTTATTTTAGGGTTTGATATTTAACAAATGGCACTTTAGTGGGATAAAAAATCTCAGGAAAGGCTAATGAAAATTAAATCTGAAAAATTATTACTTAATTGAAAAGATGAAATTCAAATTTCTTATAGAAAGACTCCTGAACAGATCTTATTAAAACAACTACCTACTTGCTTACTCCTATTTATAGACTCATCGAGCAGGCATTATGTCTAAAACAACATGAACTAACACCAAATAACTAAGTAACTTAACAGAATTCTAGCAAATTTTATCAAGTACATATGAAGAGAATATGCTTTGGGCTGTATTTTTTATAGGCATTATTTTAGTACTTGTACTAATGACTGCATTGAGAACATCTCTTGCTGTTGAAATGTTTACCGTTGTATTCTTCTTGATCTTGATCTTGGTGTATGATCCACATTTATAACCTTCCTCTGTTAATCAGTATCATATTATGTTTGATCAGCTTAAGTACTCTTCTTTGCAGTTTGCTACGGCTTGGAACTGATTACATTGATCTATATCAAATCCATTGGCTTGATCGGTTTGTATGTTGTCTACTTGTAGTATTTTTCCTTCAGAAGTTCCAATCCTTTCACCTTATTATACATCTGCAAAGTGTTTTCCTTTATTTTTCTTTTCATTCTTTCTGATTGTCTAAATTATGATGCTAGTTACGTTCCCATGTTTGGAGAAACTGACTACTGCCCAAATCACCAGCTTACATCAGTTCAAATAGAGGAACAGCTGGATGCCCTTAAAACTGCCATTGGCAAGGTTTGTTTCTGTTTTGTAAAAATACACCTCAGTTTTCATTTTAGCAGTGCATTTGGCATTTGTCTAATTCTTTGTATAGATCAGGTATATTGGAGTTAGCAATGAAACACCTTACGGTTTGATGAAGTTTTGTGAAGTTGCCAACTGTTTTAGTGGCTATCCTAGGATAGCCTCAATGCAGGTATTACTTTCTTCAGAAATTTCTAACATCTTTTATGAAGTAAAGTAACAAAGATTTGAAGCCATTAGTGTCGTCTAGGCTTGGGGGTTGGTTATTGCCTTGTTATGGTTTATTGTCTTACATTAATTTGGTACATAACTACCTTAATGCTAATGCATACTTTACTCTAGAATGCTCAGTCTGCATCATAGAACCTTTGATTCTGGACTATCTGAATGCTGCCACCATGAGAGGTACTGAGGCATTGTTGGTATCCAATTTTCTTGTACAAACGATTTTTAGATGATCTGCTTTATCCAGTTGCACTTGCATTAGTGTACACTTGCCAAATTTGTGACTAGGCATAGTAGTTAAATACTCTGTAATTCATAGTTAATACATTTTTCTTCTCTTTCAAAATAATTGTTTTGGTTCTGTCAACAAAGTTTGCTAATCATACACATTTTGATCTTTATAAAGTGGACTATGTTGTCAAATACTTTTAAATGAAAGCAACTGCCGCTTGTGCAATTTTATAGAGTAGCTTGTTCAGTTCAAACAAATACTCCAAAGGAGTTACTTCTGTCAAAGGCTATATGGTCTTTCCATTTTTTTTAGATCATTTCTTCAATTGCCAATGAATATATTTGTTGTGCAATGTGAGTGTTTCTTACATGTTAGCCTCATCACATTGTTGATGGTCATTTTTATATTCGGTTCTCTTTGTGCAATTTTCAGGTTAAGTTTACTGGCATACAGTCCTTTGGCAATGGGAATACTTTCTGGAAAATACCTTTTTGGTGGGGGATGGAAAATACCTTTTTGATGGGGAACCACCGGATGGGCGCATGAATCTCTTTCTGGGTTTGATTTTCATATACATTATAGGCAGAGCTTTTGCCTTTAGCTTCTTAATCAGTCTTGTAATTTTCTTATCCAAGCTTTGACCTTTTGTCTGAACTTTCATTAGGGAAGTACACAGAAGGAGAATCTAGGTATTACTTGTCAAAAGCAACACTTAAAACTGCAGATATGGTAATTGTATTCATTAAGAATGTGAACTCGTGCATCATTGTTTTTTCTTTCATTCAGTATTTATAATGTATCTGGTACATTTGTGCTGACTACTTTGGTATGAATACTTTTGTCAATGTTCTTGGCATTCCAGGAATACATCAATGTTGCAAAAAAAATATGGCTTGAGCCCTGTATGTCTAGCAATAGGTATGATTTTTGGGAGATTGTTAATAAGGTCTAAAGATTAATGATACCAGCGCATTATGTTGTTCTTTTTTGAGCAATCTTCCTTCTTGGAGATCTACTAGATATATTCTTTCCGTTTCAAAGTTTCTTCCATGTATTGTTTTCCTTTTGCAAAGTTTTTGCAGTTGATTCATTCGTGTTTGTTTTCTTTTACATTGTCTGTGCAGCCTTTGCTTCTTGTAGCGAGTGTCATTTTTGGGGCAACCAAAATGTGGCAGCTGAAAGAGGTGATTGAGGCATGCCAAGTTGAACTCCAACCAGATATAATTTCTGACATTGAAAAGGTTCATTTACTGTATCCAAATCCCTGCCCTTGACCCTATGAAACATTTCATGCGCTACAGTTTATGCAACGAGAAGACTCCATTCTTTCTTGTTAGCATAAAAAATATGCAAAGAATTTTCTTATGAAATTTACAGTGCAGAAAGGTAAAGCGTTTGCTACAAATATGAACACCCATAAAAGATCCAGATTAGTGACATTTCATCGGTTGAATTTGTTTGGATCAAATTTCAAATTCAACACAGGATATGACAAATAAGAAAGAGCATTCAAATTTAAGCTTAATTCTTTAACGACCAAAATGGTTGGCACTGATATAACTTGATGCCCTAAACCAATTTCTGGGTTGGAGAAAAATGTAGATTTTGCTTGCACAAAGGCACAGCCCCACTTTTTGTGCATAATTTATTTAAAAGCTTTTCATGCATAAATTGATACTTGCTTGTTCACACCAAAAAAAATCTTCTATATTCATCAAATCGGGTGTTGTACATGACTATTGGAAATGGAAACTGAGTTAATCAAAATAATATACAGCGAGTACTTAAGTTGAATAAGTACCAAATAATTCGTCAACAATGAGGTTGATATTAGGAAATAGGAACGTAGGAAAGAGGAGCCTTGTCAATAGAGATATTGATATTGGGATCGAATTTAATCCAACCATGTACACTGAAATATTTTCAGATTGAAAGAAAGATGAGCTTCAGAAGATGTGTAAAATAATATATGCTTATATGCTATGACTGGAATCAATGCAATATTTCAATCTTGTGGACTCTTTACTGTAAGTTGTCAACCACTTTCCTTCTCCAACTGATCTAATATGAAGCAACGTGTCCTGTGTCAACTATCACTATATCGATGTTTGTTGTAGCCAAGCTTATTTCTCTGTAGGTCCTCTACAACTCTTTCCAAGGGCTATTCTAATCTTGGCCGCTGCAAATTCTTCTATTGTGGACTTTGGTTGGGAACCGTCGGTAAAACCTTTCTGAAGACATGTTTTCTACAACGCTGGAAAATGTTATCATATATCAGGTCAAACTGCACACCAGCGCGCTCTCTGTTGACGATGAATAGAATGTGGTCGGCTTCCACAATCTTGTAGTACCTACAATAATGCTATAAGCTGATCATGAACTGGTTTCAACAAGTTTATAATCGAAGACAAGCGAGCAAACCAGATGCCGGGCTGTAGAGGCTGGCATTCAGAATCATCCAGAACAAGATGGTTTGGATGCTCAACAGGTATGCGAGGATGGGTCATGGAGATGGTGTTGAGCGCCCCATCATTGTCTTGCCAATCTTCATCCCTGTCATGTTTCACATACGTGCTCGGATTAATGCAAACCCACCATCTCCTTCAATCACTTCATCAGAAAGAAGCATTTCTACCTGTAACCCTTAAATGGTGGCAACAAATCTGGAGGATGGCGCCACTGGCTCATCTGAAGCACTCTCAAGAAGAGCATAGGATGAGTGCCTAGCAGGGAAGATGGAATAGTGATCCCCATCATCTTCCGAGTTCTCTTAGTTGCATAATTGAAGTAGTAAGTGTGAGGGAAGGTATTGAGCTTTGAGTTTAGATCCATGGAGCCTTGTATGGTAAGGTCAGGGAGGATCCAATCTCCAGAAGCAAAAGGGCCGACATTCCCAATCAAGCAGTCTATGAGACCCCAAATCCCAGATTTCTTCCATGTGATGTTGAAGTGATCAAACCCAAAACCATAGTACTTCTTCAACCAAGGAATGTCAAGCCAATCATACATTATGACACCCATCCGACACAGTTGAAGAAGGCAGATGGGTTTCATTGTTCTTCCATCTTCTGGCCTAAGAACAAACGCACGTTTCAACTTCATTAAGGTTGCAGAGGTATGAATCGAGTATCATTTTATCAATACTCACTGTATCCCATCCAAGTAGGTTCTTGTAGTTCCATTCAGAGCGCCGGACAGTGAAGTGAGGCTTATCACCCAGTTCTCATTTGTGTCAGCATGACCTAGGAAGGTCTGAATCACAGAATCAATGGAAAAACTCAAGGTGATCATCAAAATGCACAATCTGCTACGGATGTACCTTATCTGCAAGCATCTGTTGCAACACTCTAACAACTTGAGCTCCGGCAGAATGACCCACAAAGTGAATAGGATGATGCTCATTCCACTCTTCGTAATGGCCTGCAAACATTACATTCCACCAAAGAACAAACCAGAATGTGATTTTTGTTTGCACAAAAACTGTGTTTGAGCTTCAAACAGTCAGCAACGAAATCGACACCTTGATGGTAGACCTTCCCAAACCGAGAATGCCCAGCAATCCGGCTATGCTCCTCACCATAATCAACCTGCCCACCTTTCAGATAGTAGAACAGCTCCCTAGCCCTGCAAATGATAATCTCTCAACCTTCTCTGCAAACCAAAAAAAGGTACAAGACACAAACTTCTTTGGTGAAGAAGATGGATTCAACACAAACCTATCATGGATGCTCGACAGCGACCCCAAGTCAGGCACAAGCACCCGCTCATCCTTCTTCTCTGCACCAGCAAAATAAGACAATCCTCCCATTCTCTGCCACACCAGTCCTATCATCAAAACCAACGAACAACGAATCAAAGAAGTTGCAAACTTCATACATACCCCTTGGCCGAATCCGAAGATACCATGAACAAGCACAATCGGAGGCAAGCCATCAACTCTGCCCCCCTTCTTCTCACCATCGTCCTTGATCACCACATCGGTGAATCCACTGTTGTGAAGCCGGAGGGCGCCATAGATGGCCTGTGCAAGATCGTACGCGACGGCGGTGCTAAAGATGTAGAAACCATACACCATGTGAACAAAAAAGCTCACGCCCAGCTCCGACAAGGTGAGCACCACAATCCACAACCTCACCATCTCCTCCACCTCCGATCGCATAACCGCCAAAAAGCAGTCACATTTAGGTTGTTGACGCTGCTCTGGTGCTCACCTGATACTGCAAAACGGACGCCATTGCCGTTCCATGGCTCCCGCCATTTCTCCTCTGCTCCACGGATTTGAGCGGCAAGAGCTGGGAAAGCTAGGAAGAGGTGGGAAAGATGGAAAGGGCCGTTTTTCTTGTTGCTTGGGAGTCTCAGAGAGATGGGGTGGCGTCCATTGGTTGCGGGTGGATGCTCACCGTCCATGGCCGAGAAGCAAGAGCTGGTGTCCTCTGATCAAGTGCTGGCTGCTCCCTTCCATCCGTTCCATTGTTGGGGGAACTCAACTGGTGGAGAGGGAGGGGCGGCTCTACCAGTCCGGAGGCGGCGGAGGCGGTGTTGGAGGCGGTGTTGGTGGCGGCAGTTTCCGGCGAGGGTCGGTGGTGGTGGTGGTGGTGGTAGTGGAAGGGAGGCGTATGGAGGGTGGCATACGCGGGGAAATACTAAGAGTTGGTTGTGTGGGGGATTGCATATTGGATATATATAGATACACTTTATCCACCTAATTTCTTGGATCATTTTATAACGGGTAAATATCACTTCGTCACCTCTTAACCTAATCCAAAATATCATTTAGCTATCCTTAGTTACAAAAGTCATCACTTAATGCCCCTCCTATCTAACTCCACTAATTTTTTCCATAATTTTGTTAACTTTTTTCGTTATTTGATGACATGTCACATGACATGACATTATTTGTCTACATGAGTTAAGTTTTTATTACGATTTTTTTTAAATTTATTTCGTAATATTGTAATAAAAGGTCAATGGGAATTTTGTAATAAAAGTTTGACTTGCTCCTAACATGTGTAATAAATATTAAAAATAATTTGAAAAAATAAAATACTATAAAATAAAAACTTAGACTTGGTCTTGCTCAAGTTAATATTACAAAATTGATTTTTTAAAAAATAAAATAAAATATCATAAAATACCAAAAAAATTGATTTTATCTTTTTAAAATTTATTTCATAATATTAACTCGAGTCAGGATCGAGTCAAGTTTATTACAAAATTATTTTATTTTTTAAAATATAATTTTGTAATAAAAACTTGGTTCGATCTCGATTCAAGTCAATATTACGAAATAATTTTTTTTTAAAATAAAATAATTTCGTAATAAAAATTTTACTCAATCCCCTGCGGACAAGTAATGCTATTTTATGTGACATGTCATTAATTAACAGAAAAAGTTAACGGAATTATGGAAAAAGTCAACAGAGTTAGATAAGAGGGGTGCTAAGTGATGACTTTTAAAAGTGAGGGTAGCTAAGTGATATTTTTGAGTTGGTTGAGGGGTGTCAATTGATATTTACCCTTTTATATATGTATTTAATTTAATTTGGAATTTTATTTCCTAAAAAAAATAAAATTTAAAAATAAAAAATTAGAATTTTTAATAAATTATTAATAACAATCCTAAGAATTTGGGTAGTTATTTCTCCTGTGTAATAGATAACTAATTCTAACTTTTCGTAAAACTGCTAACTAATTTTAACGTATTATAACTGCCTAGAGTTTATTAGGATTATCAATTTTATCACTAAAAAATATTATTAACCTCTTACTTATCATCAAGCTATAAATATAATGATATTTTCCATCCACATTTCAATAACAAATTGTAGACAATTCTTAATTGAATATTTGCTTGTTTTGCTTGAATTTGTGCAAAGTAGAGCCTTGTTATGCAAAACAAATTTGTTAGGCAAATTTGGTTTTGATGAATAAATGACATTAATTGTTTCAAAAAAAAAATGACAGGAGTGAGTTATTTTTTACAAGATACCCTGCATTTTTCAAAAAATTTAATTACTATTTTTTGATTGACTCAAGCCATTTTATGCAGGTGAAGTTTGGCTGGCTTGCTTTTAGTTTTGACCTGATTTTATTAATATTTAAAATAATTCAAGTTTGAGTTGTGCACAAATTAAAAAAATCCATCCTCTTTTGGGTCTTTCCTTGACAATAAAGCTTTATTTTAAAATTAAGATATCTCAATTTATAGGCAATATTGCATCTAAACTAAAATAATTATATGCTAAAGTCGAACTTAAAAGATTTATGAAGTGTCACTCTTTTATTTATATTCATCATTTATATGAAAAGTTTTTAATAATTTTTCATCAATTTATCTAACACTTTGCAGTAGAAGGTTGTTGAAAAACTACTATTTTTTTTATCTTCTACCTGATATCCAATGGGTGTTACTGATATGGATCTAGGATCATTAGGGTTTAAGTAGTGATTACAAATGACAAAAATTCAAATGATAGGATAGGATGCCCTTCTTAAAGCTTACTCCTTTTTACCAGGTATCAAGACTCTCAATGCATAAACATAGGCAAAATTAAGGTGGCTGAAAAACTGTCCCAAGGGTTTTTTCCAGGATATGTGATCCTTATCCAGCTAACATTACGGAGCATGCATTAAAAACATGGACTTTTGTTTGTTTTGATTGAGTTGGTTGCTTGGGTGATGATGAGGTTTTTCTGGCGATGATTCACATGCTTGAGTTTGGAGGTATGTGTTCATAAGTTTTGGGTATTGGGTGGTTGTTTTCTGCCATGCAAAACTTGTCTAGCTTTGGAAATTGGGAAGCTGACGGACTTGTGAACATGGTATTATTATCCAGAGAAGAACCTTGATTCTTGATTTGTTCGTGTTTTCCTAGGTTTTATTAGAGTCCATCAAGTTTGGTTTAGCATTGTTTGGATAGGAAAAGACATGGAGAAGATTCATAGCAGCCAAGACTTTAGGTGGTGGTGGTAGTTGGTTTTTTGAGCGTTTCTTCCTCCTTGAATTCTACTAGCATGGCAATTGTATGACAATTCGTTGCCGAGATAACACAGAATAAGCTTGCCCATACTAGGCATCAAACGGGTTTAGACCTCTTCTATTTAATGGTCTGACCTTATGTTTTAAATATATATCGATTACCCAGATTTATATTTGCAAGATGATATTTGGTTCGATTACTCTTGTCCCCGGCTCGACTCGAATATTTTTTATGTATTCGAGCCCGAATAGACTTAAACCGTTTAATTTTTACGAGCTCAAACTCAGCTCAATTAAAAGTTAGGAGCACCATCTCAATTGTATCAATTTTTTTGTTAGAATATTATAGATGAATAAATATATCTAGTTACAATTAAACTTATTAGTATATATATAATATAAAATTTATTTTATATTATTGTTTTATTGAGTCAAGTTCGAGTCAAGTTCGAGTTATAATCGAGTTGAGTCGAGTTGAATATGACCTTGCTCAAACTCGGTTTGTATGATTTGAGTTTGAGTCAAGTTCGAGTTTGAGTTCGAGTATTTAAATGTCGAGTTTCGAGTCGAGTCGAACCGAACCAAATGTCAAATACTTACGAGTTGACTAGTTCAATTAGCAAGGTTAGTTGAGTTTATCCTATATATATATATATATATATATATAATATTTAATTAAGCATTAAAAATAATTTTTGTTATCAATATTCAATTAAATACGAGTTAAAAAACCAAGGTTTTCAACAAAGAAATTGAATTTTGAGAAGACACCCAATTAAAGAACAGATACAAATTAAAATAATGTAAAATCTTTAATCGTAGTGAATTTGAAGAGGGCACGATGTATTGATGGTTTAGACCGGCTAGTATGATATTATATTTAAAACCATAGCTTGACTCGTGGATCTACCTGATGATTCACCAGGTAGGGATAGGATTAATTTGGATTTGATCTGCTTGAATTATAAGTTGGTTAGGTGAGTTCACATCTTAGGGGGCTAGTGATATTGTAAATATAATTTACATTATTTTATTTTATGTAGTCAATTGTTAAAGTAGATTGATAATATAAATAATATTCTACGGTTAATCTAAGATTGTTAGTAAATTTAAATTATAAATTTGACCGTTAATCTAAGATTGTACGTGTTAGTCGATTTAAATAATAAATTTGACAGACATGTATTTTTATCTTTTATTTTTTAGGTCTATAAACCTGAATATCAGATTGATAAGGGTGGAAAATATTTAGTTTGATTTACAAACTAGTAACATTTTTTGGGTCGAACTATGAATCATATAAAAATTGTTAAATATAATTTATATTTAAAAATTAATCTCACTAACTCGTTCATTTAGATTTACAGCTCCGGATGCAAATGAGATTGCCAGAAGGCGTAACAATGACTAAGAAATTAAACAACGCCAAAGTAAATTTGCATTTTAGATAACTTAGAAATAAACATATTGACGTACAGGAAATAATGATAACCAAACCAAACTAGCAATATATATCCTACCCATATTGAATTATATCACTTACTGTCATAGTTTATATTTCAATGGTGAATTCAAGTAACCTTCTCTATAGTCAAATGGATTGCATCTTTGCAGATGTTAACTGCCAAGTTCACATTTCCAAATTCCTTGTTCCAGTGTTTGAGGTATGTGCACTTTTCATGACATGATTTCAAGAGCTTCTCTGGCCTTCCCCAAGATGTTGAACACAGTTGCAGCTATATGGGATGGTGTCAAGCCAGCATCAACCAACTGATCAGCAGGAGATCCATGTTCAATATACCTATCCGGAAGAACGAGTGGCCTCCACTGCATAGACATTCAAAGAATCATTATTGAGATTTTATACGTCAAATAAGTTTTATCCTGCATTACAATTTTTTATGAAGTATGAACTTACCCTTGTAGTACCATCAAGCAGGCCATCAAGAGCCATGAATTGAGCAACATGGGATCCAAACCCTCCAACAGATCCTTCTTCCACTGTGATCAAGACTTCATGCGATTTTGCGAGCGCCCGGATCAGAGCTTGGTCTAATGGCTTGCAGAAACGAGCATCAGCTATTGTCACTTGCAAATCATGATGTTTGATTAAAGCAGCAGCCGCCAAACAGCTCTGTACTGCTGATCCATAGCCTAAGAGCGCTACTCTTTCACCTTCGATCAATATCCGGCCTCTCCCTACCTGTTGGAATTCACAAGCTTTTAGTTGATGGCAGAGCATTGAGCAGGAAATGGTTGCTAAAGAATTAAAGGGTACCTCTAATGGAATTCCTTTGTTTCCAGGAGGGAGTTCAACACCAATGCCATTCCCTCTTGGGTATCTGAAGCAAGATGGTCGATCATCTATAGCGGCAGCAGTGGCCACCATGTGGAATAGCTCTGCCTCATCTGATGGAGCCATGACCACCATGTTAGGCAAGCAGGCCATGTATGTTACATCAAATGAACCGGAATGGGTAGGACCATCTGCTCCCACCAGCCCTGCCCTGTCCATTGCAAACCTCACAGGAAGTTTCTGCAGATCCACATCATGGACAACCTGCAATGCAAAAGGAACAGATATCAACAACGGAAACTATGAATTTGGTCCTAAAACTTCTTGTTCCCAACTATTAAGTCCCAATACACATGCCTGGTCATAAGCTCGCTGCAAGAAAGACGAGTAAATCGCACAAAAAGGCTTCAGCCCCTCACATGTTAACCCTGCAGCAAACGTAACGGCATGCTGCTCGGCGATTCCAACATCAAAGCAACGTTCCGGGAACCTTCGGTGGAAGAGATTTAGCCCTGTTCCTCCTCCCATTGCTGCGTGAATTGCGACAATGTCCTTATCAACCTCTGCCTCAGCTATTAAGGCTTCGGCAAAGTACGTGGTGTAAGACTGAGTTGGTGTATCGGTCTTGAACTGCTTCCCTGTAGCCAGATCAAACTTGGCCACACCTATTCAAAAACCACAAAGAATTGATCATTTAGTTCATTGAAGCATTTGAGACGACCTTATGAATCTCGTTACTTGCTCCAGTTTGGAAATTTATCTGATCTACTTACCATGGTACTTGTCACTAGCTCTCTCTGCATAAGGGTATCCCCTGCCTTTCTCAGTGACCACATGAATAAGCACAGGACCTGTCGTGTTGGTGCTCTTTACCTCCCTGAGTATGGTAACAAGATCATCCATGTTACGCCCATCAACAGGGCCTATGTAGTAGAGCCCAAGCTCTTCAAAAAGGGTGGAACCAGACCCACTTATCATTCCACGGGCATACTCATCCACTTTGGCAGCAAAGTTATGCATCTGACCACCTATTTGCTTTGTAACACCCTGTATCAACAAACAAGTTCAGATAACTAGACACTTCTCTTCTCCAATATGATTGAGATGATAAAACAGCAAAGAAGATGAAGCACCATTGGTTATTAGTTATTACCTTTGCAACCTCCCTGAGTTCTCTGAGAGGTTTACTTGACTGTAGCCTACTAAGAGCACTGCTAAGAGCACCAACTGGTGGTATAGGGCCATCAAGGGTTGCTGTCGGGAGAGAAACTTGCTTGTTATCATTTAGGATCACAATCATATCCGTATCCAAGTAGCCAGCGTTGTTCATTGCTTCATACGCCTGGCCTGCTGTCATGGCGCCATCACCAATAACAGCAACAACATTGTTCTTCCTTCCCTGCAGATCTCTCCCTACTGCCATTCCTGCAAAAACCCGTTAAGAAACAATTATGCAATGCTAATCGGGAAAATAAAAAGGAAGTGCAAAAAAATTAGTTTGGTGTCAATCAACAAATCCCTTGAATCGGGAAATTCTGTCAGATGCTCACCTAAGGCTGCTGAGATGCTCGTCGAGCTGTGGCCAGTACCAAAAGAATCATATTCACTTTCTGAGCGCTTTGTGAATCCTGATAGGCCATTTGTTTGCCTCATTGTGGCCATTTTATCTCGCCTTCCGGTAAGGATCTTATGCGGGTAAGACTGAAAAATCAGCTTACATGAGTTAGTAAATCGACGAGATTTGATGTTCTGTTCAAGATTGCAGTAAAATACGCAATTATAAGAGATGGGCAATCAAGAACCTGATGGCCAACATCCCAAAGGATTTTATCCTGGGGTGCATTGAACACATAATGGAGAGCCACTGTTAACTCCACAACTCCGAGGCTTGAACCAAGATGGCCTCCTGTCTTAGAAACATTGAATATAACATCGGATCGAAGCTCATCGGCTACCTGCTTCAGCTCCTGCACTTGTTAAGTTCCATCTTTTACTGTTAGTAGCTGTTTTATTGAAGTTAGATTTCATTGACAAAAAGGCTGTTTTTGCTTACTTTAATGGATAGATTTTTCATATGAATTGGATAGTTGATTGTGTCCAAGAGGGGAGTAGGTGGCCTCTGAGAATGATACTCTCCTCTCTCTGATAGTGAAGCACAAACAAATGATGTTTTCTTCCCCTGCATATAAGAAAAAAAAAAAAAAGCTCCTTACATTTCATGAGCTTTTCTTCTTCACAAACATGTCAGCGTACATAGATTTTTAGCCCTCGAGTAATAACTAAGAATTCTTCCTTCTTTCTTATTGAGAACTTGTAAATTCCAATACTCATGAGCATCATCATAATCACCACAAAATTATCTTTGAACTACTATTATAAAACCCACGAAAAAAAAGTGGCAAAATGACCTCCCTTGAGAATCTTTGAGAAAGATGGCCTTCTCATAGTACGCATCATAGAAGACTATTGATAGAAAAGCTGGTGATAAATGAACCCAGACTGCTCCTACAATCTACATGCAGGCATGACAACTACTTAGAATTGTTCAAAGTTTTTTTTATAAAAAAAAAGAAAAAAAGAAAAAAAAAGAAGGGAATCAGAACAAAAGAACAGCTGCATGCCTGCTCATCTGACGGATATTCTCCTTAACGAAGCATATTTAGGACATGCAACAATAATAAACTTTCTACCATACAAAAATATAGCAAATCAACAAATTGATAGATTACAACCATCTCAATGTTCACTGGCAAAATCACTGAAACAATACGTGACCTTGCTGACCCAAAAACTGCAAATAGCAGGGGGGAAAAAAACAAAAAGATGAAGCTGGTATCATCCAAACAGTCTAAAACTGACCTTAACAAGCTTATTCCGAGAAGGTCGATGAGAATCTAAGACCTCATCCATCTGAAATGAAACAAAGCTCTCTTTGTTTAGATCCGGAGCGACCACCTTTAGCAAACCTCCGGGAAATGGAAATGTAGCAAGAGCCATACTTCCACAAGCAGGAAAAAAAGTATATCCAAAGCAGAAAAAGAGATGAAGAAACAATAAATAGGAGAACCCAAGAAATGGGTATTTAGTAAGAGCAGAGGCACTTAGCAGCACAAAACCCAATTTCTCTGCAACAAGACAGGGCTAGAAGAGTTGGGGGGACTCCATTAACGGATGTATGGCTCCCATTCACTGGCTCTGCAACCCCAACGTGGATTCTTTTATGGCGTCTCGCCCTGTATTTTATATTGCCTCCGTGAAAGCCATCTTCACTTGCTAAAAAGTGCAAACAAGTTCTTCTCCCATTGGACCACGTTATCAGAGACATCTAGATAACGGATAGAAGTGTCATATATGATATGCCTCCTCTCACATTTTTGCTCATTATTCAACGTGAATATCAAGCACTTCTTCTTGATTCTTACATTATAGCAAAGAAAATGCTTCAATATATGGATGATGATCTGGGTTTTATGCGCTTGAGTATATGAAAGATTTTTGTCACGGTTTTGAATAGAGCTAAAAAATGGTTCAGGTGAGGTGGCCGGTCCACATACACTACTACGTACACTCTTCAAATTCCATAGACTTGCATGCATCTTGGTACTTTTATATCCTCTTTAAATATATAGTGCAATTTATTATTTTATACCATTTTAATGTGAATTTATTTTTTTATCACGATATTTTTTAAACCCAATTTTCTATCAAAAACCAATAGCTAATTAAATATTTCTTACAAAAATATTGTAATGAGATATTTTATTTATAATTTTAAATTTTAAAACAACCCGCTCCCATTTGTACAAAATATATCTGTAGTTTCAATAACGAGGAGTGATATCATATTTAAAACTTTAATTTGAAGAGGCACATTATTAATGCATCAAGAATTCATATCATCAAATACTTGCTTTGAAAAAAAAGAAAAAAATTCATATCATCAAGGGGGTCCTTCAAGAAGTCGTTTTTTTTTTTAGTTTTTATGCATTTTGGGATATGTCTGAGATGCCGGGTCAATAGTTTATACGTGTGAGAAGGATGTGTTAGGTATGTAACAGCCTTTGCTTCGTTTTTTAGTAACTTAAGCCATAAATGCTCGTGCATTTAGAAAATAATATTTTTGTTGTTATTTCCGAGATTCTTTTGAGGGGAATTTAGGTTAGTAAGCTTGTGAGTATTTGACGTTTAGTTCCGTTCGACTCGACTAAAAATTCAACATTTAAATACTCGAATTTAAACTCAAATCCTACTAATTGAGTTTGAATAGGACAGTAGTTGACTCGACTCGACTCGATTATAACTCAAACTTGACTCATACCTCTACTCAAATTCGATTCAATAAAATAATATAATAATATAAATAATATCACTTATCTACTCAAAACATATTTAAAATATCGAATACAGTTTAAGTGTATTCGAGATCGAGTCGAACTCGAATACAATAAAAAATAATCAAGTCGATTTCGAGTATATATATTAAAAACTCGTTTGATCTCGAGTTAAGTTCAAACAAACTTTGAACTATTTGAGCCGAGTTTGAGTACGAGGTGAGCTCAGCTCGCTTGCTCGTTTAGTAATCCTATGGATACTCATAATCTTTAACAATTACAAAATTACAAATAAAAGTTATAAAAATATTAAAAAAGTGTGTTTCTCTATATGTGCTTAGTGACAATGCGACCATAATCTCCTCCGATACTATTAAATTAATACTTTAACTATTAAATTGTTATCTTTTCTAAAAATTCAAGTTTTCGGGCAAAGAGAATTCATACGTTCTCTTGTGAAGCAATATTTGTTAAGAAGGCCGATGATACTAAATAATAAATAGTTATGAATTTTCACGATTCAAGTTTTCGGGCAAGACTTTGTCATATTTTGGCCTGCGTCTTAATCTCCTTTATAAATTCGACTCGTAAAAGGACCCTATTGCATGAATCGAACATCGTATGCCTCGTTTGTTGATTGTGCACTCCATTTTAGAACAACTTAAATGGTTAGGGTCTTGAGTGCGGTTGGCAATCTATGTTAAAAGATTAAGAATAATATACCGGAGTTTAATATTTTGATTCGATTTGGGTCTAAACGAAATCAATGCATTACAATTAAAGCAATCTTCAAGCTGCTTAAGTGCTTGTTCTTTCCAAATAAAGTGGCTAAAAACATCAAAATTTACTGTGTTAATGTCTAGTGGTGGACACTGTACATTTCAAATGGCTTTGATCATTGCTACAATTCAATGGTGTCTGTTGTCAAAATAGAAGCACTCTCATGGTGTCTTTGTGCTCGTCCATGTCAATTGCATTTCAACACTCAATTTTATTTAGATGTCCACTTTGGCCATGGATGATGCTTCGTATCCATTCATCTTTTGAGCATGCATGAATTCATTTGATGTTCTTGTATTTGCCCAATTGGCCGGCCGGTTTGCACTTTTTGTAGTGAGTCCTCCACTTTCCTAACTTACTATAATATAATAATTTGTTGAACTTAATTAAATCATATATATTTGCCAACTCTTCAATTTTTTTGCAATAAACATAAACACAAGGAGCCCACAACCCCATCCACACATATTCACACAATAAACATCTTCAACAAGCAAGACCACATATTATTCATTTTTTTTTTCATGTCCAGTTTAACTCATAATTTTAAAAATTTTCTGAGTGGACTCGATTTCGTAACTTGTCTCCGTACGGATTGATTTTATAATTTATTATCCGAGTCAAGCCATAACAGTTATCAAAACAAATAAATTTTCTTTTAAATTAATTAAATAAATGTGTTAAAATAATATAAATCTTATATTTATCAATTTTAAGTATCAAAAGAGTAATATATATTAATTTCATACAATTATGTATTTACATAATAAAAATTTTAATATAAATAACTCTGAATCGGCATAGAATCGACTCTAAGTCAACTCTACTCCATAACATGCTTAATCAAATTCAAGTTTTAAAATTTTAAACTACAATTTAACTCTGTTAATATTTGTGTATTTTTAGAACCCGAACAATTGAGGAGGTTTAGAATAGTGACAAACCCTACCATGAAAGTAATTTGTAATCACATATATCTTTATATAAGTCCTAGGTAATTTTTTATGCCTAATATTTTATATTGTTGGGTAGGAAAAAAAATTTTGAGACTTATTCAACGCAAAAAAAAAAATCAAATTCACAAGAAATGCTATGAATGTACAGTACTGTACGTATTATCCTGTTGATGTTCTTTTATTCGGACATGATACAAGCAATATCGTAAAGAAAATATATACACTGACATAATTTAAGCTGGAAAAATAATTAATTTTTTTTATATTGCTAAGTGCATAATTTGGCACGTGTAAATGTAATTTTCGTAAAATAGTTTCACAAAAATTCATTAAAACCATCCATCATTAATTAGGGGATGAGAGATGGGGTTTGTTCCATATTTCTTTCCCCACAATATTCACATAGTTACAACTATAGTTTTAAAAACTCTATTATATATATATAGAGAGAGAGAGAGAAAAAGACTCCTATGCGCTGCCATGTTTGGCAGCGCATAGGCAGCGCACAGAGCCCTGGCCGTTGGATTGGAATCCAACGGCCCCCACCCTCACCCCCGTGTTTTTCACACCGCGCCCCCTCCCCCGTTTTCCCCCGTTCCCCCCTCTACTCCC